>PVJC01045401.1:0-13707 GCA_004026665.1 Murina feae | reverse complement strand
ATAATTAAGCCTGACCTTATGAAGCTCCCTAGATCCTTCCTGGGTAGCTAATGGGCTGTTGGAGGTGCAGCCTTCCTACCAAGACAAGCGGAACTCACAAGAACACTGTAACTATGGTGACCACTACCTTGTTTACCTCTGGGTATAAAATAATGCTTCTGGCTCTCTCTGTGGCCTCAGCCAGGTACAGGAAGATCCACCTAGACCCAGCTTATTCTCTTTATCTGTCTTTTCTAAGTCCTTCACCGTCCCCCTGCTCCCCAGGCTCACTGAACCCTTCGCTGAGCTGGCCCAGCACAAAGGGTCTAGACACCGCCTGCTGAGCTAAAACCCTGCAGTGGGTCAGTCCCTGGGGAAGGACATGGGTGAGCTCTGGGAGCCTCACACCCTCCCCTCTCCCATAAGCATGGAAACAGCTCCCTCCCTGAGGCTTCCAGTCTCACAGGTGAGGCAACTCTCAGCCTGATTCAGTTTTAAGTTCTGATCCAAATGAACCCCCAAATTCATAAACCTTTTGTCCACGAGACAACAAAACACCTGATCCGCACAGACCTTTTCAACGTCTACAAATTATACTCTGAATGCAAACCTCCACAGAAAATCTAGAAACGGCTGCGACTAAGGATTCACAACTACAGAAAGGGCATCAGCACCCACCTCCCCCCAAAGGCCTGCAACTGCATCCCCACTTCTGGGGCTCAGGAGCTTTTCTTACAGATCTACTTCAGCAATTCTGCTCTGCAAGGCTAAGTCTGGGATTGTATTTTAAAACTCCCCAAGATAAAACAACCTCAGAAACTTACTACACATGCTCAGGAAGAGTGAAAGAAAAATTCTAGCAATGGGACGTAATCCTAAAGAAAAAAAATTTTTCCCCCAAATTCTCCTCTTTTTGCTTATTTGGAACTCTTTTATATTGTCTTTCAAGTTCTAGTGGTTAAATACATTGTACTCCTATTAAAGCCTGAGACTTGCCCAGCTGTGGTGGCTCAGTGGCTTGAGCGTCATCCCACAGACCAAGAGGTCCTGGGTTCGAGTCCCAGTTGTGGGCTATGGGGTCGTGCAGGAGGCAACCAATCAATGAGACTCTCTCATCATTGATGTTTCTCTCTCTCTCCCCCTCTCCCTTCCTCTCTGAAATTAATAAAAATATTTTAAAAAGACAACAAAAACAAAAAAACTGAGACTTAGCCAGGCCTACGTGGCTCGGTGGTTGAGCGTCCACCTATGAACCAGGAGGACAGGGTTCCATTCCTGGTCATGGCACATGCCAGGTCCCCAGTGTGGGGCACACAGGAGGCAGCCCATCATTGATGTTTCTCTCTCTCTCTCCCTCCCCCTTCCTCGCTGAAATCAATTAAAATATCTAATCTAATAAAAGTTATATGCAAATTAACCATCACTCTGAGACACCTAAGCCATGCCCACCAGCCAGTCAGAGCAGCTGTATGCAAATCAACCCTGACAAGATGGCAGCCAGCAGCCACACAGCTAGAGCAAACAGGAGGCTTCCGTTGCACTGGTAATGGAGTTAAACTTCTTGCCTAGGCCAGCAGGGCCTCTGCCCAAGGCAACAAATTTTCAATTATAGAAGATAAATAAACCCCAGAAACCTGATTCCAGCCAGCCTCGCTGGGACGTTGCATAGATGGGAGCTGTGGGCAGTCTGCAAACGGCCCTCAGCCCCTCACCCAAGCTGGCCACACCCCCATGGGGTGAGGGTCTCCACTGGGGGGGGGGGGCTTGGCCAGCCTGCAAACAGCCATCAACCCCTCACCCAGGCTGGCCAGGCACGCCAGCAGGTGGACATTCCCCAGGGGTCCCAGACTGTGAGAGGGCACAGGCCAGGCTGAGGGACCCCCGAGTGCACAAATTTTTGTGCACCAGGCCCCTAGTATTGTAATAACCTTAACTACTAACTTTTCTCCCCTCCATGAGCCACAAAGCCCCCTCATGATTGCCTAATACTGCTGATCACCTCTTGAACCCTCATAATAATATGAATCTGCAGGAAACTCCTCTAGGTAAGCAGATTCCTTGTGGTTCACTGATGTAAAAGAGGACAATGGCAAGATTGTGTTGGATATACAATATCAACACCCTCCTATGTAACTGAAGCGACATCTTTGCTTTTGGCTACTATGGCCCACAAGTTGAATTACATGCCCTTGCACAAGCCTGGGTCCTAGACAAGGGCAAGACCGCCAACATTTATACTGATAGTAGACATGCTTGGGGAGTAGCTCATGACTTTAAAATGCTGTGGAAGCAACGTGGCTTTCTTACTTCCACCAGAAATAAATTTAAAATGGTCCGTAAGTTCAGGAATTATTGGATGCTATATTTTCACCTGTTGCTTTAGCTATTATTAAGTTTCCGGGACATTCTAAACCTGACTCTCTGGGAGCTAGGGGGAATCACCTTGCTGACATTTCCACAAGGAAAGATGCTTTTAAAAAAACCGACAGCAGCCCTAACCGGTTTGGCTCAGTGGATAGAGTGTCAGCCTGCAGACTCAAGGGTCCCAGGTTCGATTCCAGTCAAGGGCATGGACCTTGGTTGCGGGCACATCCCCAGTGAGAGGTGTGCAGGAGGCAGCTGATTGATGTTTCTCTCTCATCAATGTTTCCAACTCTCTATCCCTCTCCCTTCCTCTCTGTAAAAAAATCAATAAAATATATATTTTTTAAAAATCTAAGAATTGTTGGTTTAATACCAAGAGAAAGCTCTGGTTCAGGCCAAATAACAACCCAGTCCCATCAGAGATTCTAAAGTTCCCACTCCTAACTACTGTATTGCATTAAACTACTGGTCCATTGACAAAATGAGAGCATTCATGAATCGACTTCAGTGGAAGCTATTAATAAGGCTGTAAAAAGCACTACTTCACTTGTCCCACTTGTCCAAAGTACAACCCGGAGAGACCTGTTCACACTACTACTAGACTTTTTATTTTTTTGTTAATCCTCACATGAGGATATTTTTTCCATTGATTTTTAAAGAATGGAAGGAAAGGAGAGAGGGAAGGAGAGAGAGAAAAAAACACACCACATCGATGTGATTGATTGGTTGCCTCCTATACATGCCCTTGATCAGGAGTCGCACCCTCGACCCATCAGTGCACCAGCCGACACTAACCACTGAGCAACACCAGCCAGGATGGCTCCCAGGCATTTTAAAGTACCTAATAGACCATTGGAAGTTTAGCAAATGAATTTCATAAAGTTTCCCTGTCTCATGGATATCAGTATGTTTTAGTCGTGATCTGCATGTGTTCTTACTAGACTGGAGCTTTCCCTTGTAGTCAGGCTACTGTGACTTCTGTGGCTAAAGTCGTTTTGGAAATGATTCCGCCTACCTGGAGAATCTCTCTCAAACTCCATAGGGAGTCTTACATGTCAGATGCCTTGTTTGGCTGCTCTTGCAACACTTTCACTGTGCTTACCACTCTTAATCTTTAGATATAGTCAAATGCACTAAGCGTTCTTAAGACAAAATTTATAGGAAACGTCCAGATTCTTTAGGCAAAAACAATGTCCCTAGTCTTTTTAATCTTAGATCTACCCCTGGGGAATTCAAAACTCACACGTATTGACATAATTCCAGGACTTCCCATGCACTTGGCTCTTGCTTCTTTGAATCTATAGTTGATAAAGGAGACATACTTAAATATTGTGAAGGTCTAATTGCTTCTCCTGAAAATATTTATGCTTTGCCTGGCCAGGATGGCTCAGTGGTTGAGTGTCGACCTGTGAACCAGGAGGTCAAGGTTCGATTCCTGGTCAGGGCACATGCCCGGGTTGTGGGCTCAATCCTCAGTGTGGGGCATGCAGGAGGCAGCTGATCAATGATTCTCTCTCATCATTAATGTTTCTATCTCTCTCCCTCTCCCTTCCTCTCTGAAATCAATAGATATATTTAAAAAAGAAAGAAAGAAAGAAAATAACCGTGCTTTGGTAGAGCAGTCTTTTCACAGTGCATACCTCCAAAAAGATTCCATCCAGCTTTACCTGAAGGTCCCTAATAGGTACTGTTGAAAAACCTTTCTGATCCTAAACTCCAGGGAGTATACCATTGGATTTACATGTCACACCTAAAGAAGGCACCAAACCCTGTCTAGTAACCTAAAATGAAATATTTCCGCCCTAACCGGTTTGGCTCAGTGGATAGAGCGTCGGCCTTTGGACTCAAGGGTCCCAAATTCGATTCCGGTCAAGCGCATGTACCTTGGTTGCAGGCACATCCCCAGTGGGCAGTCTGCAGGAGGCAGCTGATCGATGTTTCTAACTCTGTATCCCTCTCTCTTCCTCTCTGTGAAAAATCAATAAAATATATTTTTAAAAAAATAATAATAATAAATAAAATGAAAGATGTCCAACAAAATTGAGGAAGGTGGCATCTGAAGGAGACAACTTTCCCACAATGATTGAACCAGGCCTGTAAAATGCACTAGGGATTTGGGCCTCATCTACTAAATAGATTAGGATTCTCAAAGACATGCAGGTTTTGAGTAGTTTTTCTCATATCAATCAAAATAGGAATTCATTTGTCTTAGCAATAATGCTGCTTAGCATTTACACTTTCAAAGCTCTATATGCGCATACTTATATATAAACTGACCTAAAAATGAAACATCTGAGAGCTCAAATACACCCATCTCATATTTGGGAGATCCCTTGCCTAAAAGGAATGAGTATTCTGTTTGGTTGTGGAATTTCTTGCCTAATCCCTATTGGATCTCCCAATCAATTTATATTTTCAATACCAAGAACTAAAAATCTTATACATTCCCATAGAAATACCACAAACTGCTAGGAAAACCAAAGTTCAGAGCTGCAGTATGTGATATTAAAAGAGCATCCAGCCCCAGCTGGTTTGGCTCAGTGGATAGAGAGTCGGCCCGTGGGCTGAGGGGTCCCAGGTTTGATTCCCATCAAGGGCATGTACCTGGGTTGCGTGCTTGATCCCTGGCCGTGGTCAGATGCAGGCAGGAGGCAACCAATCGATGTGTCTCTCTCACATCGATGTTTCTCTCTCCACGTCTCTCCTCCTCCCTTCCACTATCTCTAAAAACCAATGGGAAGATTTCTTTGGGTGAGGATTAATAATAAAAAATATATTTTGCCGTAACCGGTTTGGCTCAGTGGATAGAGCGTCGGCCTGCGGACTGAAGGGTCCCAGGTTCGATTCCGGTCAAGGGCATGTACCTTGGTTGCGGGCGCATCCCCAGTGGGGAGTGTGCAGGAGGCAGCTGATCGATGTTTCTCTCTCATCGATGTTTCTAGCTCTCTATCCCTCTCCCTTCCTCTCTGTCAAAAATCAGTAAAATATGTTAATATATATATATATATATATATATATATATATATATATATATATATTTTTTTTTTTTTAAAGAGAATGCTATTAATTATTATATGCAATGGAAGAAAATGTTTTATAAACAGCTAGAAGCCCAGTGCATAAGTTCATGCATAGGTGGGGTCCCTCGGCCTGGCTGGAGATCAATGCCTATCAGGGTGCTGACTAGGGGGAGGGAGGCAGAGGGCGGGAGTGGGGGGGACTGCAGGAGGTTGGCCTGTCGCCCGCCCCCCCCCATTGGGGCCTGGGGGAGGGGCCTAGGGAGGTTGGCTATGGGAGTGCACTGACTACCAGGGGGCAGCTCCTGCATTGAGCACCTGACCCTGGTGGTCAGTATGCGTCATAGCGACTAGTCGGCTGGTCTGATCATTCCAGTCTTTTGGTCCTAACGGTCACTTAGGCTGTTGTATAGACAGATTCATCATACCTGAACACTACTGGTATTCAAATTCCGCTTTAAAGCACCCTACTCCCACACAAAAGAGAAAGAACAGACCCCAGAGTATTTTCTTTTTTCTTGATATTCAGCTATTTCTGGCCTGTTTGGAAACATTTTATACTGTCTTTCAAGCTTTATAGTCTACAAAAATTTTGAATATTTGAAAAAGTGAGACTCAGATAAGTGAGTAAACCTTTTCAAATTGACTGTCCCACAGAGGGGCAGTGCTGACAGCAGAGACTACCAGTAAATCCACTGCGAGGTGTCATTCATTCTTTCCAGGTTTAAGATGAGGCCAAATTCAGCTGTTCAAAGGATAAGCCCTAAGGACAATCATTTCTTCCTAAAACATTTTTTATAATAGTTTTCAATCCATAAAGGCCCTGTGTAACTTACACTGAGTTATATTAACTGATATTACTAAGGAATAAAAACCATAAAATCCCATTTTGTGAAGCCAATTAGGAAGTGGAGAATAATTAATTTAATATAATTTAAATGTATGAATAATTGGTTATGAGCTCTCCTGCTCATGGTGTATTTTAGGACAATGGGTGCTATGACTATGACAGCAGGCAAAGATTTCTGATGCTTCAAGCCAACTACACAAATTTGGCCTCTTTATTATATTCAGTAATTCCCCTGAGATCATTAATTTACTGAGATCTCAGTTAAGACCTTACACTGCGTGATTGCATGAACATTTGTGTGTTCCTGTGTTACAAAAAGTGGTAACTTTAATTCAAAATCTATGTTTTCAAGAGCTCAAAGTCAAGGAGCACGCTTTTAGTTTTTGAAATTCTTTAAGTATATTTTTGGATTTCTAGCTGGATCAAATCGTGGCCTTTTCAATAAATTTTTTCTTCCTAGCCGGTGTGGCTCAGTGGTTGAGCATCAACCTATGAATCAGGACGTCACAGTTTGATTCCCAGTTAGGGCACATGCCCAGGTTGTGGGCTCGATCCCCAGTAGGGGGCGTGCAGGAGACAGTCGATCAATGATTCTCTCTCATTATTGATATTTCTCCTCTCTCCCTTCCTGTCTGAAATCAATAAAAATATGTTTTTAAAAACAATAATAAATTTTTTTCTTTGCTTTTTTATTTTATTTCCTTCCCTGAATTATATTTTAGGTCACTATAAAATTTACATAGTGGGTATCCCCTCTACGCTGATGGCTATCTTTTTACCCCAGAGAGGCTCAAATTAGTGCCATGTGGTTAGGCATCACCTTCTCCCCAGGGGAATGGTTGCTACAGGATTTCAGGACCTTGGGCTTAAGTCCTGTCTTAAGAATCCCTTTGCTGTGCCATAGTTAAGGCTATGGGTGTTGTCCTTAGCAGCCCAGAAGGTCAGGATCTCTATTGTAAGTGAGGCAAGTGGACAGGAGCAGCAATTAAGGAACCTATTGAGCCCTCTGGTAACAGAGAATGGATTTAGCCCATCACCCACCAGCTGCCTTCTCTGTCTCTTCTCTTTCACTCTGAAATAACTGCTCTTTCAGGAGGGACCATTCAACGGGCTCACCTCATTCACAGAGTACCATCATTCTTGTACCAACTGGGACCCCTCTAATATTGGGGCAAACCCAACCTCAGTCACACCTTCACTCTAACTAAACACAGGTTCCACTCAGGACCTTCCATACTCCTGCCTCCAAAGGACAACAAATTATCAAAACTACTCACTCAGAGTCCTCTGCATATGCAACTCAGGCTCTGTGAGGTCAGCAATGCCACACGGCTCACATGTGAAGTTCCCCAGCAAGCAGCAGCTCCCAGGGCAGGAGCCTCCTGGTTCTTATCAGCCGGGCAGATAAGGAGGACAAGGGGAAGAGGGTGGGGTGAGGCTTAGGTATTCAGGAGTCAAAATCAAACAGGTGTGCCCTAATTGGTTTTGCTCAGTGGATAGAGTGTTGGCCTGCAGACACAAGGGTCCCAGGTTCGATTCGGGTCAAGAACATGTACCTTGGTTGTGAGCTCACCCCCTGTGGGGAGTGTGCTGGAGGCAGCTGATTGATGTTTCTCTCTCATCGATGTTTCTAACTCTCTATTCCTCTCTGTAAAAAATCAACAAAATATACATTTTTTTAAAAAAAAATCAGGGTTCAAGAGAATTTAACAAGTTCCTGAAATATAAACGAACTTTTGTTATCTATTAATTATTTTGAATATACAGGCATACTATTTTAAGTGTAGCTGTGAGTTTTCACAAATACACAGTAACAGTACCATGAAAAGGTGGAGGAGAATGCTCCATTGCCCCAAAAGGCCACTCGTGATGCCCATTTCCATAGGGAGTGGCTAGGGTTAAGCCTTGGACTGACCTGTTGGCAAAGCCACAAACAAGTCCCAGCTTGGAGGGCACAACCCGCTTAGCATAAATAAGCTTGACCTTATGAAGCTCCCTAGATCCTTCCTGGGCAGCTAATGGGCTGTGGGAGGTGCAGCCAGTGCTGCCAAAACAAGTGAAACTCACAAGCACATGGTAACTATGTTGACCACTACCTTGTTTACTTATGGCCATAAAATAAAGGCTCAGCTTGCGTCTGGCTCTCCCTCTGTGGCCTCAGCCAGGCACAGGAAGATCCACCTAGACCCAGTTTATTCTCTTTGTCTGTCTTTTCTATATGCTTCACCACCCCATCTCAGGCTCACCAAACCCTTGACTGTGCCCCTCCAAACATAAGTAAGCACTTTAAAAAAAAAGGACATGATTGCATTTCTGTTGCTCCTTATTAAAACTCAAAGCAGTTACTTTTTTTTTTTACCCTTTCCATAAGATGTGCTAGAAGTCCAAGAGTATAGAAATGTGCCTGTGACCAGGAAATGGACTATGGGTCTTTGTGGATCGCTGAAACAACAATCTTCCAGCTACTCCTGCTATAGAAAGACATTAAAATTGTTCCCCTATCTCCTTTTACGCTACCTTAAGATATTACTCAAATTGATACCATCTGTCTGCAGTTCACCTCAATTATCCCTCGGATGATTGCTTTCTAAATACCCATACCTCTTTTGGGGATTTTTAGCGAGAAATCACACTGGGCATGCCTAGTTATCACCTTACTCAGAGAATAATAAACTCAGGATGGGTTAGAATAGTGCAGGTGAATATAACTTTCTCTAATGGGAAGGAACTGCATAGTTTAATGGGATATGTATTGCATCAGTCTGGATAGCAGCACAAAAAAATGCCAATTAAATTAAAAATCTTTAATTAAACATACATTAAAATCCTTTTAAATGAAAGTAAACGTGAAAAGATACCACAAATATCTGTATCTCAAATCAGGGACGATCTTGAGTCTCAGATAACCATCTTGAAATGCATCGTCACATCTATTCTAATAAAAGCATAATATTGAAATTAACTGTTTCTCCCAGACGCCTAAGCCACGCCCACCAGTCCAAGCCACGCCCACCAGCCTCTTAGAGCAGCTGTATGCAAATTAATCCAGCCAAGATGGAGGCCGGCAGCCTGGGAGAGAGCAGCGGTGGGTGAGGCGTGGGCAGTGGTAGGCAGCAGCACGTGCAGGGGGGAGGGGAGGGTGGTGGAGGGTGCAGTGGCAGTGTCGGTGCTTGGGGTCCAAGGCACGCGGGAACCCGCCTTTCAGGGTGGGCCGGCCCTGCACCCCAGCGGCTATGAGCCCCGTGTCGGCTGGCACTGCTGCCACTGGGGTCCAAGGCGCACAGGGACCTGGGAACCAGGGGGTGTGGCCAGAGAGACCTACCCAGGAATCCCCAGCCGCTGCCTTGGCCTAGGCCGGGCTGGGGCCATGGCTGCTAAGGAGGGGATGAGGGGGCACGAGCCATCGGGGACCTCACAGGTGGCGGCGCCCTGCAGCGCCTGCTTGCCCATGTCCGTGGTGTGGAGCAGACAGACCTGGCAGAGAGCAGAGAACCACGTGGGTCCAAGCCATCAGTAGCACATCTCCTGAGGGCTCCCGAATTGGATAAAGTGCAGGTCCGGGTGAGGGACCTCCCTGCTTGCCCTTCCCCTCCCCGACCCGCACCCCCACCCCCACGTAGCCGTGCACTAATTTTGTGCACCGGGTCCCTAGTATTATCCAGGAAAGAGTTAACTATAAAAATGAACCGTGTGTATATAGCTGCCTTTATGGGGAATCTTTACTGTTAATCACAGGAAAGGTGGACTTTAGGTATTTCTGCCCTCTATTTACCTGCACAGCCAAACCATTCCTGAAACTGTGGACTAGTCTGTGATGAGAAAACAGCTATTTTAAGTTGCTGCCCTGGCATATTCCGGTGTGATAACCCTGCCCATACCCAATGTCTCCACACTTAGATAAAGACCTGAGTTTTGCTTTTTGGGGAGGGCTCTGATTTAAAAAACTCCCCCCCACAACTAGCTAATAAGTAATGGTGCTTGCTACCCTGCTCTGTATCTCCTGCTTGCTGGTGATTTGGGTGTCAGGACTGCTTCCTCCCCTCACCCCCCAACCTCCCGTTCATTGCGCCTCCCACACACACCTTTGTTTCTGGTACCTGTAAGTAATAAATCTCGTAACTATACTTCTGTGAGTGTCCTACACCGCGCCTTTAATCGGAATGACCCTGGAGTTTTACTTCCACAATGTGGGAGATGGGATGCTACGGAAACTACCTGATGCCCCTGTGTGGCTGGCTTGTGCTTTTTCATTCAGCAGGTCAACATCTGGCTACTGTGAACTTAGTACATAAGCTCTGGCTTCTCAGCACAGGAGTAGATAGGTTTCACTAAAATAATCCAGGCAGTCACAGAACAAATAAATAAGCAAATCGCAATAAAAATCCCCAGAAGGAAGGGGTCCAGTACCTAGAGTTACTGCAATATATTACCTAAAATGTCTAGTTTTTAACAAAAGATAAAAGTAGGAACCATAAGAAGACAGTAGGAACCATAATGTAAGGGGGGAATGCAATTAGAAAATGACTCAATTATTAAAGGGAAACTGCAGTAAAATTAACATGTGACCACATCTCAGCAAAAATATAAAAGGAGGTCAGAAAGCAGAAGATAATATATTCAACGGGTGTTGTGTGTGTGTGTGTGGGGGGGGAATGTCCTTTAACAATCCTATATTCACTAAAACTATCTTGTTAAAAATGAAGGCAGAATTAAGACTTTCCAAGAGCAATAAAAACTGAGAGGGTATATTGGATTACTGAAAAAATTCTTCAGGCTGAAAGCAAGGGACTCCAGATGGAAATTCATATCCAGGTAAAGAAACAAAAACAGCCCTAACCGGGTTGGCTCAGTGGATAGAGTGACGGCCTGCGGACTGAAGGGCCCCAGGTTCAATTCCGGTCAAGGGCATGTACCTTGGTTGCAGGCACATCCCCAGTGGTGGATGTGCAAGAGGCAGCAGATCGCTGTTTCTCTCTCATCGATGTTTCTAACTCTCTATCCCTCTCCCTTCCTCTCTGTAAAAAATCAATAAAATATATTTAAAAAAAAAAAGAAACAAAAACACTGGTAGCTCTAGCCAGTTTGGCTCAGTGGATAGAGCGTTGCGGACTGAAGGGGCCCAGGTTCCATTCAGTTGCAGGCTTGATCCCCAGCCAGTGGGCGGGGGTGCCTAAGGGAGATAACCAAGACACATGGATGTTTGTCTCTGTCTCTCCTCCTGCATTATACTCTGAAAAATCAATGGAAAAATATTCTCTGGTGAGAATTAAAAAAAAAAACAAACACACCCATATCAGTGATTATATAATTACTAGGGGCTCGGTGCACAAAGATTTGTGCACTCCGGGTGTCCCTCAGCCTCACCTGTGCCCTCTCACAGTCTGGGACCCCTCAGGGAATTTCCACCTGCTGGTGTGCCTGGCCAGCCTGGGTGAGGGGCCGATGGCTGTTTTCAGGCTGGCCAAGCCCCCCAGTGTGGATCCTCACCCCACTGGGGTGTGGCCAGCCTGGGTGAGGATCTGTTTTCAGGCTGCCCACAGTCCCTTCAGGGTTCAAGTCCCTACTGGGGTGCCTGGGCAGCCTGGATGAGGAGCTGAGGGGCGTTTTCAGGCTGCCCACAGTTTCCATTGACCCAACATCCCAGCAAGCCTGGCTGGAATCAGGTTTCTGGGGTTTATTTATCTTCTATAATTGAAACTGTTGCTTTAAGCTGAGGCCTAGGCAGGTAATGAAGCCTCCTGCTTGCTTCAGCTCCGTGGCTTCTATAATTGCAACTATGTTGCCTTAGTAGAGGCCCAGCCGACCTAGGCAGACAGTTTACTCCTGGTGCAACGGAAGCCTCCTGTTTGATCTAGTTCCGTGGTGGTTGGCCTCCATCTTGGCTGGGTTAATTTGCATACAGCCGCTCTGATTGGCTGGTGGGCATGGCTTAGGCATCCCGGGGAAACAGTCAATTTCAATATTACTCTTTTATTAGATAAGATGAAAGAATCAGTACACATTTCCTCCTTTTTTCTTTTAACTAATGCTAAAGGAAATGTATAAAATAGTATGTATATAATATGCTACATACATACATATTGCCAGTACCATAATATATGGATATACAATATGTGTGAACTGTTTGCCATTAAAAGCACAAAGGAAATGGAGGAAGCAGAGCTGTATTGAGCTAATAAAATGACTACAGATGGTAAGTGTAAGAAAATATTTAATTTGGCTATATCATAAATAGATATCATCTGCACAACAATAATATCACAAAATTTGCTAAGGGGAATAGACAAGAGTAGCATTTCCAAATATCATTGGAATTAAGCTTGTATGGTTCTGAGGCTCATTTTAATAAATTAAGAAGTGCATATTGAACAGAGCCACCTCTAAAAAAATAAGTTTAAAGGTATGGTGAAAAAGTAATTTAAAAATTGAAATGCTGCATTCAAAAATCTTCACTTTAATGCAAAAGAAAGCTAGAAAGAAGTACTAGAGAACTAAAACAACATGGGAACCATAGAAAACAAAAAGGAAGGTGAGAGGAAGGAGGTAAAAAACCAGCACTCAGAAAATTGTAAGACATTAGGAGAATCCAAGATGGCGGCATAAGGTAAACACCGTAAATGCAGCCGTGAACAACTATTTCAGAATATCCACGAAAAGAAAACACGGACACCACTCATGCCCACAGGACGGCTGGCTGAGTGAAAATTCTACAACTAGAAAGAGTCTGAGACTCAGAGGAGTGGCGGAAGCAAAGTACAGAGGTATGGAGGCGCGCGTACGGGGCTCCGGGAAAGGGCTGGCGCCGGAGGACGCGGTTCTTTTTCAAACCGGAGGGTACCACAAGCTCCCGGCAGCTCTGAACTCCAGTTCTAGGCAAGTTTCTGAGGACCCAGACGCACGCACACCCAGAGAAGGGGAATTGACTGGCACCGGGAGGAAATCCAAAGCTGGTTTCTCTCAGCGTTGCTTGCAGCAATTACCGTGGGACACAGAGACCCAGTGACTCTTAGCACAGGGCTGAGAAGCAGCCATAGCTACTTGCTCCAACCTGCCCTGCAAACTCCCCGAGGCCCCGCCCCTCCCAAGCTGTGTCAGAGGCTTTTGCACATAAAAGGCTGAGTAGCCTAAGGCAAAGGCTAACTCAACACCTCCTTAAAGATACAGGAGCCAGCCCTCACCCAGTGGCCAGAGTGGGAACATCCTAAATAAAACTCAGATCCACAAGGAACACACTCGGGGCAGATGCAGTGAGCACAAAAGCCCCTCTGAAACAACTCTTGCCCCATAAGGGTGTCTCCAGCACAGAAGTTCTCCCACTGTAGACACAGCTGACTCTCATAACCAAGTGGCTTAGAGGTTAATTCCTCTCAGTGATCGCCTAACTCAAAAAGGGAAGCAGCCAAAATGCAGAGACAAAGAAACAGATCACAAATGACAGAAATGGAGGAAAGAAAACGACAGGATATAGAGTTCAAAACCACGGTTATTAGGTTTTTC
>PVJC01045400.1:0-13726 GCA_004026665.1 Murina feae | reverse complement strand
ACAGCAAGTTTCATCACAACAGATTCAAATAGGAAAGAACATTCTCTGAACATACAGTTGAATACTCCATAGCAATTACAAAACTTCTCAAGCAACTTATCAGAGATGAATATGAAAATATCACATAAAGAGAAAGTAGCCTTTTTGGCACAATAGAATACCTATGATAACAATATTATTCATATTAAATATAACTACAAACAAGAATAATAAACAGTAATAAATATCAGATAATCATCAAAAAGGAGGTTACTATTGACTGGAAATAAGTAAGACAGGGGGACGGAAATGTTGTATTTACTATTTTTGGTAGTGGCTATAAAGGAGCATACAGTTGCCTAATGTCGCTGTGTTACAGGATCCCAGGGCAGGAGGAATATGGACACTGAGATAAGCATGAGGCATGTTAAAATAAGGCCAAGCAGTGTGGGCAATTTGCAGCCAGCTTGTAACTAACAAGCCATTATCTTCCCTGGCCAAGGACAGGAGAGCAAATGTTAAAAAACCTCCCTAATGAGAGAATGCAGAAACGGAGGGGGTAAGGGAGAAAGAATAAAAAGCCATTTTACTCCCTAAGGAGAGAAGCCAGCAGTCTCAGGCTTGGTGAGATAAAGTAGCCAGGTGCTTCTCATGAATTCTGGGAACGCCACCACAAAGTAAAAAGGGGCCTTGAGAACTGATCTGCACTAAGATAGCAGAGGGATTCTGAGACCTATAGCCAAGAGGGCATATATAACACCTCGAACCCCCACCTTCAGATTGGCTGACAGCCTATTTGTGCTTCATAAGCCAGATGCATAGGTTTGCTTGCTTTGCTTTTTCAATAAAGGTGCATGCTTCACTTTAATAAATTGGCTTCTGCAATGCAGTCAAGGTCTCTCATATAAATTCACTTAAATGAGAAGACAAAGATCAAGGTTGGGGACAGCCTCAACCACCGCCTCAGGGGACTGTCTGGTAGCACCCCTCTGATGTCGGTGAGAGGCACCTCTAACAACTGAATATAGAAGGTGAAGTATCTGTGCGATTTACTTTATGTTAGTTGTATCTCAATAAAAATAGAGTAGTAGGTATTATGAAGAAAAGAAGCAGGAGTTGAAAAAAAGAACAGGGAGTTGAAGCAGATGTAAAAGGGGCACTCAACCAAGCATGGAGGTGTTGGACAGACCTGGAGCTGTCCAGCTTATAGAGAAGACATGGTCTGTTTGTGAAGAGCACAGACCAAGAGCTAACCTTGGGGGCCACACTGCAGGGAAACTAAGCTGAAAGTGGAAAGTTGAATTACTGAGCGAGGCGCACTTTTACTATTTTATTGCTTCCCTTGCCCTTTAAAATTGTTGCACTTTATTCTCAGTAATGCCAGAGGGAAATGGAGGAAGGTCTTTGTCCTTGCATGGACCACACTTGCGTGCCCATTGAATCTCGAACGAGTGTTGGGAGATGGAACATGTGGGAGTGTCCTCAGTGGCTGTGTACTCAGAGTGTAGTCCCAGGAACTGAAGGATCGGCTTCACCTGGGAGCACGTTATAAATACACATTCTCAAACCCCACATACACCTGCTGAGTCAGAAACTCTGGTGCTTGTCATTTGTGCTTCAAACACAAACTCTTCCTGGTGCGGCTCGTTTGGTTGGAGCATTGTCTATGTGCTGAAAGATCACCTGTTTGACCCCCAGTCAGAGCAAATACCCAGGTGGCAGGTTTGATCCCAGGTAAAGGTGCAGACAGGAGGCAACTGATCAATGTTTCTCTGTCTCTCTCCTCTCCCTTTCTCTCTAAAATCAATAAAAACATATAAAACAAAAGGCATAGCCTTCAAAGTAACACTGTACACTAAGGTTTGAGAACCAGTGCTTAAAGCAGTGGTTCTCAACCTTCCTAATGCCGCGACCCTTTAATACAGTCCTCTATGTTGTGGTGACCCCCGACAATAAAATTATTTTCATTGCTACTTTGTAACTGTAATTTTGCTACTGTTTCTTAATAGTAATTTTGTTTTGTTTTTTTAAATGTAATTTTGTATGAATTGTAATGTAAATATCTGATATGCAGGATGTATTTAGGCAACCCCTGCAAAAGGGTCATTCGACCCCCAAAGGGGTCACAACTCACAGGTTGAAAACTGCTGGCTTAAAGGAAAAGAGTATTCTTAAGGCAAAAAATGGTCAAAACTACAATATTCAGCTCTTCCCTCTAGAGCAGTGGTTCTCAACCTTCTAGCCCTTTAAATACAGTTCCTCATGTTGTGACCCAACCATAAAATTATTATTATATTTTAAAATATATTTTATTGATTTTTTAGAGAGAGGAAGGGAGAGGGATAGAGAGGTAGAAGCATCAATGAGAGAGAAACATTGATCAGCTGCCTCCTGCTGGGGATGTGCCCACAACCAAGGTACATGCCCTTGACCAGAATCAAATCTGGGACCCTTCAGTCCACAGGCCGACACTTTATCCACTGAGCCAAACTGGTTAGGGCCATAAAATTATTTTCGTTGTTACTTCATAACTGTAATGTTACTACTGTTATGAATTGTAATGTAAATATCTGATATGCAGGATGGTCTTAGGTGAGCCCTGTGAAAGGCGTGTTCAACTGCCAAAGAGGTTGCGACTCACAGGTTGAGAACCGCTGCTCTAGAAGGTCAACTTCTATCATCCTATATAATAAAAGCCCAATATACTAAGTGTCCAACCATTTCATCATTCAACCAGTGGCTATAACATGCACTGATCACCACGGGGCATTTGCTCCTACTGGTAGGTTAGCTTGCTGCTGGGGTCCGGCCGATTGGGACTAGGCAAGGCAGGCCTGACATGCCCTGGAGCCCTCCTGCACTCCACCCCAGCCCCGATCATGCACGGATGGGGTCCCTCGGTCTGTCCTGTGCCCTCTCACAGTCCAGGACCCCTTGGGGGATGTTGGAGAGCCCGATTTGGCCTGATCTCTGCAGATCAGGCCGAGGGACCCACTGGTGGACGAATCCATGCACTGGTCCTCTAGTGTATTATGTGACCAGAGACACAAGACCCCTTTCTATGAGGTCAGAGAAGCCTGGAAGAGGAGCTGACACCTGTGGAAGCCTTCAATGAGGTAAGGCTTGAGCCACAACATTAAAGAGATTTTTTAAAAGAAATAGTGGGTAATAAAAAGATTGCAAGCCAGTTAGAAACTACATGACAAGAGCTGAGAATGTGTGAGTTAGGCTGGTGAGGACCAGTGAGACCTGTGAGAAACGCTGTTCTGACATCAAGGTACTGTTGTGCAGCAGCAGAAAATAAAGGCTACGGAGGAAAACAGGGCAGTTCATCCCTACTGACCCCCATTGTGGCGTGTCTTCCCACCTCTTGCTTCACAGTCTTTAGAGCTGCCAGTCCAGTCTCTTTAAGGCTTACGTACCTCATCTGGTCTGTCCTCCTCACCTGATTTCCTTTTACCCGTGAAGGGCCTTACTTGGCGTACTACACATTGCAAAACCACTTTACATGTCTTAGCAGGTTTACCTTCACAACTGCCACAACACATCGTTCTACTTTCCAAGTCGGAAAACTGAGGCTGAAGGGCTCACGTGTCCCATCCCAGGCCATGTGGGCTGTCAGGGGCAGCACTGACCCGTAGGAGCTACTCCATGCATTCCTGGAGGACTGTGGCCTTCGATCCGTTCTGGCTTCAGGACCGCTTTCTGGGCAGTCAGTGTTGGAAAGAAATGATCATTCTTAGACTTCCTAAAACATCACTCTTACTGTTTGTCACTGCCTTTTACTCTCCTCTGCTATTACTCTCCTTAGGAACTGCATTATTTAACTCTATTAATCATTTAGGGGCACAGCATGAGAGGTGCCATACAAAATAAAGTTTTAGTATCCTCCAGATGCACAAGCATATGCATACTATGTGCAGAGACAAACACACAGTCCAGAGAAAAACTGTTACTCCAGCTCCATTATAACATCCGTCTGAGCTCATGTTCTTAACCTTCTTCCCCCTCTGGCATGGGTCTTGCAATGGCTGTTTCTGGTTTCCTGCCTTCCAAGTAAAACGGTAAGAGTCAAGTCACAGAGAGTGTATCAGTGTGTCCAGTGTTATAGAGTCCATCTTGCAAAAGGGATGAAGGTAGGGGATCACGTAGACACCTTCGGTTCTGTGCCTGCAGACTGAATTCCTTTCTGGAGTGGCAACCTCAACCCAAATCCAAGGGTGCAAATTGTTCTGTGACAGAGTTAAAAGTAGAATCGTACGTTTGCTCATGTCTAGTGTTAGTGTTCTTGCTGTTTACCTCCCAGATCCTGGAGTTAATTGTTCCTCCTTGACTTTTCAATGTGGGCTAAGCCCTCTGCAGGGTACCTGCTGGCCAGGGGCACTGAGGCGACTCCAGGCAAAGAGGACAGGCCCTGCAGGTGGGCCTCATTCTTTCTCTTTTCTGGGTGATTTTTCACTTGTCTGCCTTCATGTATGTAAGTATTGAGCTCTAGCAAATAGCTTATAAATATTGGTGTACCTACTCATTTTTTATATATATATTTTATTGATTTTTTTACAGAGTGGAAGGGAGAGGGACAGAGAGAAACATCGATGAGAGACATTGATCAGCTGTCTCTTGAATACCCCCCACTGGGGATGTGCCTGCAACCAAGGCACATGCCCTTGACTGGAATCGAACCTGGGACGCTTGAGTCCTCAGGCTGATGCTCTATCCACTGAGCCAAACCAGTCAGGGAACCTACTCATTTTTTAACCAACATACATTGAGCACTTCAATTTAACCCAAGGAGACTGGTGTTGGCCTCCTCGCATGTGGAACTGTAAGATAGTATATCTGTGTTGTTTCAAGCCGAACAATTATTGGTACTTCATTTAAGCGGTAAATGAAACCCCTACAATCTTCATATTGGTGACTATGAAGACAATAGAAGCAGATCATCATTCTTCTCACTTATTCCTATTTGTCCTGATTTTTCTTTTCTAGTAACATTTATTTTTTTATCGCTTCCAGCAGGCTTCTGCTTCTCAGCCTCACAATCCTGAAAATGATCGGGGTTAACCCATGAGATGGATGCGTTATGTTCCTCTTCTCATTGGAAGAAGTTCTGTGTGAATACCAGACTGCTGCCATTAGATCTATTTTTTCAATGGCATCTCATTTTTTAAAATGTTTTTATTGATTTTAGAGAGAGAGGAAAGGACAATAGGAGAGAGAGAGAGAGAAACATCAATTGTTTGCCTCCTATACACACACTAACCAGGAAGCAAACCCACAACGTGGGCATATGCCCTGGCTAGCATTGAACTGCCACCTTTTGGTCTATGTGGCCCAACTAACTGAGCCACAGTGGCCAGGGCTGCTGCCATTAGATCTTTATGAGTCCCTGGCAACACTTTTATTTGGAAATTAAAGTGTTTGAAAGCACTAAATTTTTCCTCAGCTTGACTCGAGGAATAATTTCTTTCTGTAAAAATAAATAAATAAAAAAGACTAGTGTTTTGATTCAGTAGTAGATTGTGTTTTCAAAATGCATTTTTCTTTATTTAATATGTATGGGAAATTAAATTAATTTTTTTATCTGCTCTGCATAGTATAAGATGTGTATGTAATTCTCTCATTTGTTTGTCTTTATTTGCTTGTATGTTTGTTTAATGTTCATCCTCTCACACGTTTTCAGAGTGAATCATAAAATATTAAAGATTTAAGAGATTAATGCATTGATTGGACTTTAGAAAATCACATTTTAGTCTAACAGAATCATACACTCCCCAAAATGTTTTAAGTACTAAATTATCATGTTTTGTTTCACTTAAATTGGCTCTTTCTCTATATTTTACAGAGAAAAACTGAACTTTGCCTTGCTAAATACAATAAACAAAAACACTGTGAGACATTTTTATCTTTTGCATGTGCTATTTATTGCTAGAACTAAACTAATATTTATTGATTCTCAGGTGAACACTTCAGCCAGAATGCACACTGGTTCATAATTATCATGTAACATACATATTGTAACATAATTTCACTAAGTGACCAGATTATTATGACCACATGACGTTTGTAGGCAAATTAACTATAATTTTGTGCTGAAGTTGCTAGAGCGCTGGCCATTATAAATAGGGAAGCAGGTTCTTTACCATGACAGTAGAAGTGATTTTTTCTGAAGATATGGGTAAAAAATATGATTTAACAGCCTTTGAATGTGGGATATATATATATATATATATATATATATATACTCTAATAAAAGAGTAATATTGAAATTGACCATTTCACCAGGACACCTAAGCCATGCCCACCAGCCAATCATAGTGACTGTATGCAAATTAACCCAGCCAAGATGGAGGCCAACCACCAGATCAAAGAGGAGGCTTCCATTGCACCAGGAGTATACTGTCTACCTAGGCCGGCTGGGCCTCTCTCTGCTCAAGGCAACACAGTTGCAATTATAGAAGCCACGGAGCTGAAGCAAACAGGAGGCTTTGTTACCTACCTAGGCCTTGGCTTAAAGCAACAGTGTTTCAATTATAGAAGATAAATAAACCCCAGAAACCTGATTCCAGCCAGCCTTGCTGGGATGTTGGGTCAATGGGAGCTGTGGGCAGCCTGAAAGCCTGAAAACAGCCCTCAATCCCTCACCCAGGCTGGCCACACCCCAGTGGGGTGAGGGTTCCCACTGGGGGACTTGGCCAGCCTGCAAACAGCCATCAACCCCTCACCCAGGCTGGCCAGGCATGCCAGCAGGTGGACATCCCCTGAGGGGTCCCAGACTGCAAGAGGGCACAGGCTGGGCTGAGGGACCTCCCGAATGCACAAATTTTTGTGCACCAGGCCCCTAGTCTAATATCATAACAGAGTAATATGCAAATTGACCATTACCTGAGACACCTAAGCCACGCCCACCAGCCAAGCCACGCCTCCCAGCTAACCAGAATGGCTGTATGCAAATTAGCCCAGCCAAGATGGAGGCCAGCATGCATGGAGCTAGAGCAAACCAGAGGCTTCTGTTGCAACTGCCTGCCTAGGCTGACTGAGCCTCTGCTCACAGCCACGCCCACCAGCCAATCAGAGCGGCTGTATGCAAATTAACCCACCCAAGATGGAGGCTGGCAGGGTGGCTCTGCACGGGGAGCTTCCCCGGCCAGCATAGCTGTGCCAGGTGTGTCAGCTCAGTGGGGGAGGGTCCGGCCTGGGGCCTCCTTGGGGCCTCTGGAAGCGCCCGTTCAGGTCCACTGCCTGGGTCCACTGCCTGGCTCTGCCCCCTGGGTGCCTCCAAGGGGCATGCTGGAGCACGGAGGCCTCTGCCAGGCATGCAGGAGCAGCCGTCCTGGGTCTGCTGCCTGGTTCTGCCCCAGGGGCATCCTCAGGGGCATGCAGGAGCACCCATTCAGGGTCCACTACCTTCATCCGCCCTCCAGGGGCCTCCACAGGGCGTGCGGAAGTGTCTGCTGCACAGTGCGGAGAATTCGAAGCCAGTCTGCTTCCCGGCTCCACCCCGGGTGTGTTTGTTCAGCAGCAGGGCCCCACCGAGGAATCCTGCACCAGCGTCCGCCCCTGGCTGGCCACCCAGCTCTGTGCCAGGTGTGTCCGCTCAGTGGTGGGGGCCCACCAGGCGTCTTAGGCCCTCCGGTGGGAAATGTCCAGGCCTGCACTCATCAGCCCTCCCACTCCCCAGTGCATGGACCCTGAAGTGGCTGTGGGCAGCCTGAAAATGGTCCTCAGCCCCTCACCCAGGCTGGCCAGGCATGCCAGCAGGTGGACATCTCCCCCGAGGTGTCCCAGACTGCAAGAGGGCACAGGCCGGGCTGAGGGACTCCCCACCCACTGAGTGCACAAATTTTTGTGCACTGGGCCCCTAGTATTCTAATAAAAGATTAATATGCAAATTAACCACCACTCCAAGACTCCTAAGCCATGCCCACCAGCCAATCAGAGTGACTATATGCAAATTAGCCCAGCCAAGATGGTGGTTAATTTGTATACACAGGTGCGAAGTGAAGACTGAAGACAGCCTAGAAGGAAGCGAAGTGCTGCAGAAGGGAGCCAAGTGGCAGAGAAGGGAGGAAGTGAGGCAGCAGAGACTGTGGAGATGGGAGGGAGCAAAGCAGCAGAGAAGGGCGGAAGCTGAGGCAGAAGAGATGGGAGGAAGCGAGGCAGCAGAGAAGGGAGCTTCACTCCCTCCTCTGCTTCACTCCAGCTCAGGAAGCCCTATTCTTCAAGGAATAGGCTGAGGAAGCCCTATTCTTGCAGGAATCTTCCTGCAATGGGCCTCTTGTATATGTGTATATATATATATTGAGTGGCCAGATTATTATGACCACCTGACGTTTGTAGGCAAATTAGCTGTACACTGCATCATAGGGATATGGAAGCCGAAGGCCTGTCCGAACACCTTTGCTGTCTGCAGTTACCAAGATAAAACATATCCAATTTGCATAGGAACACAAGGATTGGACAGTCAAGCATTGGAAAAAAGTCATGTGGTCTGATGAATCATGTTTCCAGTTGGATCATGCAGATGGCAGAGTGAGAATTTGGCAGAAATGGCATGAAAGCATGCACCTTACATGCATGAGTACAATCCTTCAAGCTTGTAGGGGCAGTGTTATGGTTTGGGGCATGTTTTCCTGGTGTGATTTGAGCCCTTTAATTCATGTGGAACAATGTCTGAATAGCACAACATAACCTAAGTATCATTGCTGACCAGGTTCATCCTACCATGTTGATGGCATATCACAATGGAGACGGCTTCTTCCAACAAGACAATGCACTGTAGCATGGTTCTCATATTGTGCAGGAGTGGTTTCAAGAACATGAGGAGACTTTACCTTGCTTCGGTGGCCCCCACAATCACCAGATCTCAATCCAATGGAGCATTTGTGGGAAGAAGTTAGAAGACCCATCAGGCAGCTGGGTCCACAACCATCAAATCTCACAGAACTGGACAGTGCTATTCATCAGACATGGTGTCAGCTTCCTCACATCACCTTTCAACATCTCGTGGAGTCAATGCCAAGAAGAATTGCCACAGTACTGAAGGCAAAAGGTGGCCTAACACAATACTGATGGGGTGGTCATAATAATCTGGCCATAACATATCTATATCTATATCTATATCTATATCTATATCTATATCTATATCTATATCTATATCTATATCTATCTCTATCTCTATCTCTATCTATATCTATCTATCTATATCATCTATATCTATCTATATATCTATCTATATCTATATCTATATCTATATCTATATCTATATCTATATCTATATCTATATCTATATCTATATCTACATCTATATCATCTATATCTATCTATATATCTATATCTATCTATATCTATCTATCTATCTATCTATCTATCTATCTATCTATTCATCCTAGGGGCCCGGTGCACAAAAATTTGTGTACGGGGAGGGGGTACTTCAGCCTGGCCTGTGCCCTCTCGCAGTCTGGGACCCCTCTGGGGATGTCCACCTGCTGCTGTGCCTGGCCAGCCTGAGTGAGGGGCCAATGTCTATTTGCAGGCTGGCCAAGCTTCCCAGTGGGGACCCTCACTCCAAGGAGTGTGGCAAGCCTGGGTGAGGGGCTGAGGGCAGTTTTCAGCCTGGCCACAGCTCCCACTGACCCTCCGGGCCATCTGCCTGGGAAGCATTTGGGTGGCCGTGGCACATGCAGGGAGGTTTCAGGCCTCCCTGCCTGTGCCTCTGGCCACCTGATGGCCTCCCAGGGCCGGCCGGCTGGTCCTGCCCCAGGAGGCTTCTGCCTGGGAAGGCATCGGCCGGCTCAGGGTGCGGGATGCCTTCCCAGGATGGAGGCTCCTAAGATGGTGGAGGCCGCAGCCCCAGAGAAGCCGCACACCCGGGCTGCAGACTCCGCCATCTTGGCTAGGCTAATTTGCATACAGCCACTCTGATTGGCTGGTGGGCGTGGCTTAGGCCATCCCGAAGAAACAGTTAATTTTAATATTATGCTTTTATTAATTAAGATATATATATATATCTTATATCAGATATATATATCTGATTTAAGAACAGCATTTTACCAAAGACACACACAGATACTACAGAATGTAACCTGTGGCCTTTATTACCCTATCATACACATTGATGGGCCAAGTTATGCTTTTGAAGAGATTGATAGAACCATGTTCTCTCTCTCTCTCTCTCTCTCTCTCTCTCTCCTCTATGTTATCTCTTTACATATCTATCCATCTATTGTACTTGCACACTTAACCCCTTGTGTACCTTTTTCCTATTTTGTTGAAAATTGCTGAGATAACCCTTTTCCAAGGGCCTAGACCCTTATAAGCCTCAGCAGAGCTTTCCTGAACACCTGACATCCTCAATTGGATTACACTGTCTGGTCTTGCCTTCCTGGTCACCCCCAGTAAAGGCCAGGCCTTAGGCAAATAGACATGTGGCAAGTCAGTGGTCAGTGCTGTCATGATCCCTGCAACACGCTGAGAGAAGTGCTGGCCTACTTTGGGCTGCAGAGAGAAAGGTCTTATCATTCTGAAGATTTCCTTTCTCTACCTCCAACACTTCCAGAACCTGCTTGGGACAGGTCAGAATCTGAATACCTTTATGCTTTCCCTGGCTACTTACCTTCTCCCTTATGTTCTGGTGAGAAATGAACAGTAGCTTAAGTGTGTATTTGGATTTTTTTTAATACCCTGCGTATCTATAAACATTTACTTGCAAGAAATGGTTACTTGCAAGACAAAAGTAAATGTTCTACATCCACTTTTAGAGGTAGATAAATGACAGACAGATGATAGATATATAGATAGATAATAGGTAATAGATGTATCTTGTGAAAGAGAATGATCTTATGAAGAGATGGTTCTTCTATATTATTTTTTCAATGCTTGTGCATTTTCTAAATAGTGTTTTATTGCCTGATAGAGGCACAATTCTTTTATATTCTTGGTAGACTTATCCATAGACTCATCCATTTAATCATATTATCAACATAGTCATATTTGAGCAAAATTAGACATAAGTTAAAAAATGAACCTAATTACCACACCTTAAAATTATTGCTTTTAGTGAGTTGGTGCATTTGTGTCATATAGATATCATATGACATGAATGTGTCCAAGTCACTATCTATAGATACAGATATCTATACCTATACCTATTCCAATACTTGTATTTATACCTATCCATAGGTATAGATGTCTATGCTTTTGCTGTAAGAATCATTGGTCATTCTTTTTCATTATACAAATATGAATGTTCATTGCACAATATTTATAAAATGAATAACATTATATAAAACAAAATGCAAATCACATTTACTTAAATATCTAAAAGAGGTGATAATTATTACAATTTTCTTCCATTTCTCTTGAGATTTAGAGCCATGAAGAATTTTTATACACACACACACACACAAACACTAACTACAATATATTTGGACCATGAGTAGTTCCATTCATATAAAAATTAATTGGAATATTGTGTCTATCAGTGCTAATGTTTTTTGTAGTAGAGGGGAATGATGTCATATTAGTCATTAAAAATCATTATTTTTTTTAGCAGATGTTAAAATCCTTGTGAATTTTCTATAGATGTAATGCCCGGAAACTTAGGTGCATTAAGTCAAGAACACAGGAGGATTGTTGATGATATTTGGCATCATTGGGTCAAGGATTCATTGGCAAAATCTGAAGACATAGTCATAAAATGTGAATGGTGCAATTCCTCAATTCACTATGTTTTATCTCCAGATTAGGAAGATAGACCAAATTTAAGATAAATTATAATAAGGACCATGACCTTGATAAAGCTATTTGTTATTATCCTCTGGGTTAATGTATAGGACAAAAGTAGTTTCAAGCCAGTACCAATGAAAGGCATCATAAGATATCAGATTAAAGAGCAGAGGACCCACAGGTTTAATTAAAGTGAGTGACTTTACTAGTAAAGTGATTGTTAATGAATGGTAAACTTTCAGAGGCCTACCATGTGCCGTAAGAAAACCTGATAATTGGTTTTCTGAATAAGCTGTGGGACTTGCTATGCTTTACATCATTTCTTCTGCTTTTCTGTTTCCTATTGGTGTCATACTTCAATTTTTTATTTTATTTATCAGTTGATGTTAGAGAGAGAGGTGAAGGGAGGAGAGTTGGGGTGGTTGTTCTTTCACTTATTTATGCATTCATTGCCTTGGCAGAGGATCAGACCAACAGCCTTGGTGTATCAGGGTAACACATAACCAACTGAACTACCCGGCCATGTAGTCAATGTCATATTTATCACAAAGTTGAAATATCTTTAATTGGTTTCATTACTCACTTTTTCTTTTCTCTACTGAACTCCCACCCCTTGAAGATTCCTATTATCTTATAGGCCTACCACATTTTCTATTTCAAATCCTGGAGTGTTTTCTGACCGTTGATGAAATCTTAATTATTTTTTCAATATTATATAAAACATATGCAGTGTTTAAAACATTTGTCTTTATTGTTGAAAGTGTTACAAATGTTCCTTTTTTCCCCATTGACTCTCCTCCTCTTCACTCCCATTCCCTCCCCAGGGATATGCAATTTTTAACCTTATTAGTCCTTTTTGGTCAAGGAGGATAGCAAAGGGATTTGATACATCATGATAGACACAGAGGAAAATGGAGTATTTGGTAATGTAAGGAGGGACACCCTCTGGAAATCCACAGTTGGTTATTTATGACTAATTCCATTCTGTGAGATGTTCTTAATTCAAATAAAAGTTAAAATAACTTATTGTATTTGCATAGTTAGGATCATATAGATGAGTTATTGCTATTCAAAATAAAAACTACAGATATTTGAAGAAATATCTTTTAGTTCAGAATTTTTTCTTACAAAAGTAAACATGTCCAGTTCATTTAACATTTCTTACTCTGACATACTGTGAGCACTTTTATTATTACATTTTTCTTGAACACATTCCAATTTGACTATAATTATATTAAGGTGTAGTACTAGACTAGAATTTAGAATTTTGAGAGTGTGGGCAAAAAGGTCATTTAAATTAGGCTCTTCTCTTATATTCTAGAAATATATCCATTGTTATGAACTAAAATCATAATAGCTATAGGTGGACATATTATGATTGTAGTATGTTGAACAAATTATTATCCATTGTCCCAAAATCTATATATATAAAAGCCTAAGCAACCAATACAACCATTTGACCGATTATTATGATGCACACTGAACACCAGGGGACAGACGTTAAATGCACAAGCTGCCCCCTGGTGATCAGTGTGCTTCCACAGCCAACCTCCTGAGGTCCCTTCCCCAGGCCATCCAGCCCCGATCAGCCCCAATCGCCAGCCAGGGACTCTACCTGTGAATGAATGTTGCACTGGGCCTCTAGTATTTTAATTAAGTTTTGGCTTCTTTAGATTGTTTCTCTCTTAGGCTCTGCTGGTAGAAATATGTGTAATCATATGAGTTAAGAATCACATTCACTTTTGGGTGACCATATGGCATCATTTAGTATATTTTCCATAGTAATGATCTACTGGAGGCCCAGTACATGATATTCATGCATGGGAGGGGGGTGGGTCCAATCAGCCCAGTCTGCACCCTCTCCAATCCAGGACCCCTTGAGGGATGTCCCAGGATTGGGCTTAAACCTGCAGTCAGACATGCCTCTCACATTCTGGGACTACTGGCTCCTAACTGCTCACTTGAGTACCTGCCTGATCACCCCTAACTGCCCCCACTGCTGGCCTGGTCAACCCCAGCT
>PVJC01045399.1:0-13722 GCA_004026665.1 Murina feae | reverse complement strand
TGGGCACTTTGCCAAGGCATGCTGGGTCAGGCTGGCTTCAATGTTCTCTACAAAGGCCTTCCGTGCTAGCTGGGCTGGCGAGAGCTTGGAACACAGCTGAGCTCCCTTGGGCGGCTGCCTGTGAATCTTTTTGGGCGGAGGGCGGGGAATTCTATGAGGAATCGCGGGGAGAAAGCTCTCCCGAGGGCCACAAGTGATCACATCTTCAGGAGATGGACAGCCCGTTCTGAAGCCGTCCACTCCCTCCTTCACAAACACCCACCGCCGGCTGTCCATGGAGGTGGGGCACTTCCCAAGGTTGTTGTTCTGCCTGGAGAAACAGCAGGAAGGCAACCTGTCCCTGTCCTTGAACCAGGGCTTACATTTCATGCCCAGGGGCAAGGGCTGCAGTGGGCCTGACCCTAGCAGCCACTTCTTGTTGACCTCCGGCTTCTTTTCCAGCTTCGGCCCTGACAGCCACCGCTTGATCAGCCCCGACTCTATGAGCGCCTTCTTCCTCAGGTCCGACTTTAACAGCCACCTCTTGTGGGGCTCCGGTAAGGGCCACTGCTGGCCCGCCATGGTGCCCTTGGCTTAGGGCGCCCAGGGGTCTCAGGGCTTTGTTTTCCCAGCCGCCCAGTTGCTAGGAGACCATTGCCAGGTGCGGCCTCATTCTTATTCTTTCTGGAAGCAGGTCAACAGGCTCCCTGCACAGCCTGCATGGTCCTGGGATGGCCCAGAAGGTTGTATTCTTGTCTGTGGTAGAGAACTATTCCCCTGTATGGGCACACCACAGTTCAGCTACCCGTTCATCTTCTGATGGACTTTTGGATTTCTCCAGTTTGGGGTGCTTGGAAATCAAGGAGCCACGGATATTTCACGGGTTCACATCTTCACACAAGTACTTTCATTTCTCCTGTATAAATTATAGGTAGGAATTGAAAGGCTGGAGTTTCTGAGAGGCCTGTTTTTTCTATGTACTCACAGCCCTCAGGTTTTAATATTTGCCCAAATATGGGTGAGGTGAGTGAGGCATTGGCTATACAACTTAAGGTGGCACCAAAAAAACCCTCAGAAATCAAGATCAATTATCTTTTAAGGTAACATTTTCAACAATATTCAGAAAAAACAATGCCATATTAAAGCCCGAGGGCAAAGGATAGATCAGTGCTCCTACTACTGATTCTGTCTTTACTTAAAACCCATGTGTTGTTCACCGTGCAATTTCTTTTTACAAATAATATTTGCCTTTTTTGGACACTGTTATGTTGCTTGGAAAGAGTTTGATTCTTTGGGGTCTTTTGTAAGATGTGATTGAATAAACAGCAGTTCCCTGTGATAGTACATAGCTAAATAATGTTATACCATGTTTTGTGATTAATTACCTGTTCCTCACGACTGCAGCAAGTCCCTTCCATGTAAATTATTCAATGCCTGTGCATCTAGAGGCTTTCTAGTCTGGCTGACAATAAAGGGCTCTATTGCAGGCCCTGTGTGAGTATCAGTTATCAAGAATCCTTTCCAGTGGTTTCTTCCCTGGCTTCTAATAATGTATTCACACAGGAGCTGATCAGTAATCTTCTGAATCATTCGTGCAGGGTGCAAGATTCTGAAGTTCCCTGTCTTTAAGTTTCTTCTCTGGTTGTGTCTTGAGAACTCTGTCCACCTTGTTTTCTACAGTGTCATAGCTCCATCTCCTCTAAGTAATAGTAGCGAGACTGCTGGTCTTTGCCTGGGTTTCTAGCTGTGGCCTAGAAAGTCAAGGAATGTGAAGCAATCATAGGACTCACCTCATTCATTTATTATCTGGAGGGGTCAGTCTCTGCTTTCTGATGTCCAGTGTCTTTGAAAATTTTATCTTATTCCATTTTTTCCAGGTTTTCGAGGGCATCTATATGATCCCTGATATTCTACTTTTGCCAATACAGGATCTATAATTTACTTGTTTTGTTTTGACTCCATCAGTTTGTGAGTCTGCTTTTTCAAAGGTCACAAGATGACTTCTTAGCCATCAAACACCATAAATACTTGCTGTTCTCCACAATTAAAAATCGTACATCACACCCACATTATATAAACAAATGCCTCTCTTAAAATCCATACCAATATATTTTTCTTTTTTCCCTAATACTCAGGAAGATCATCTCCTTCAAATTCAATAAAATAAAAAGTAAACTCCTTATCATATAGCATTAGGTGTTTTACAATTTCAATGCAGCA
This sequence comes from Murina feae, assembly GCA_004026665.1. Lineage (NCBI taxonomy): Eukaryota > Metazoa > Chordata > Mammalia > Chiroptera > Vespertilionidae > Murina > Murina feae. The sequence continues at coordinate 11,523 of PVJC01045399.1, read as the reverse complement.
TGGCTTTTTTTTAATCATAGCCAATAATACTTTAATACACAAATTACAGATTAGATGTAATTTTTCAAAAATGGCAGCAATTAGAATCTTGTCCTAAAGTATACTTTTTATCATTCATTCAGTTGTTCAGCACACATTGGTTCCTTTCTCCTTATGTATGAGGCAGTGTATCCAATACTCAAGATATTGCAATTAAAAATACAAACACTATATTTTCCCTATAATAAAATTCCCATCAATCTTTGCCACCTTATTATTTTAAAATTTTTCCTCAGTCTTCATGCTTGAAGTACATTATTTCTGAGTCACTGCTAAGTGAGGCAGGCTGAGATTGCAAATCAATGAAATAGAATTAAATATATTAATACAGCTAAGATGACTTAAGATGGTTGGTATAAGTTAAAATATGAAGCTTAGGAATAGAAAATTGGTGACCATGATTCAAGGGGAACTCAATCTATTCTAGAAATCATTTCTTGTAAATTAGTATTATTATTACTATCATTATTAATATTAATATTGTTTCTTGCAGTATGAAGCACAGAGAGAATATCTCCATTTAAGGTTGAGAATGAAGTGACATTTTGATAGGGAAAATGACAATTAGCCTAAAGGTAATGCCCAGTATATCCCATCCCCTTAAAAGTTCACTATTGTCCGCTTTTCTCATATGATATAACTTTTTCCAAAGAGGAAAAATAGATGAACAACAGAAATTACATGTAACCATTATTCAAATTATCGAGTGAGCCCGAGTTGGTTTGGCTCAGTGGATAGAGTGTCAGCCTGGGGACTGAAGTGTCCCAGGTAATATTTCAGTCAAGGTCATATGCCTGGGTGATGGGGGCGGGGAGGCTCAATCCCCAGTAGGGGCATGCAGGAGGCAGCTGATAAATGATTCTCTCTCATCACTGATGTTTCTATCTCTCTTTCCCCCTCCCTACCTCTCTGAAATGAATATATATATATATATATATATATATATATATATATATATATATATATACTTTAATTATCAAGTGAAATATAATGAATGAGCATCAGGTGTTCCAAGTAATGTTTCTAGAGCTCTCTTCACTCTCAAATAAAGAGGTTACATTACTGTATGAAAATCAGCATCTTCCAAGTATTCATCCTACTCTGGTTATGGCAGGTAACATTAGGAAAAAGGGGTATTGAAAAAGAGCCTGCTGTAGTTGTTTAACATCTCCCAAAGCAAATATTTCTGAAGAGTGATTATTGATGTAGAGTACTTATCTTTCTCAATTGTCCCATTTTTTGCTTCTTCAATAGACAGCATGTGAAGATTGTGTCTTACAGGTAGTTGTTACCATAACTTTGATCACTTATAATAAGCATAATTAAACTATTTCTGATACCTTGTAATGTAGCCAAAATTTTCAACATCATGTTATTCCACTAACTTCCTCTGTTAGAATTCATTTTTTCCCAAAATTCAAAATGACATTGTTGCTGGATTTATTTTGTTCAACAGTTTATGTTGTTCATTAGATTCCACATTTGAGTGAGATCATGACATAATTTCCTTTCTCTGACTGGTTTATCTCATTTAGCATAATACTCTCGAGGTCAATCCATGCTGTTGCAAATATTTCTATCTTGCAAGTACTTTATCTGTCCTCTAATTGTTTTCTTCTATAGTAGACACTTTATTTCTATTTTATAAATCTATTATATCCCCCTTAGAATTCTGAGCATAGGAATTTGAATTTTTGGTAACATTGTCTTTTATTTCCATATTTTATCTGAGTTTCCTCCCCAAATGACATAGTTACATGTGTGTATTGTGATCTTCTGTTTTACCTTACTCCCACATCAGGCAAACCTTGCTCATTTATATGTATGAATAAAGAACTTACCTTAGTAACCTAGGTAATTAGCATGGATCTGCTCTAGAACTGGGATGTCCATTTCACTACTAGGGTTTTGCTCAAAAATGGGAGAGTGGAGTGTGTCAGTTACTCAGTTGCTTTCTCCTTTGTGGATGCATGGCATGGAGCTTACAGGTAGAATAGAAACACTCCCTGTTGCCAAAATAAACCCAACATTTCTGACATTGGAACACTAGTGTTTTTCCCGTCTAGAAAAATGTGTCCTATTGCTTTCTTTCTCTGCAGGTGTGTAATTGTCTCAAATTCATTCACTGTCTTGGAGATGCCCTTGGGGAGATAAAAAGGCTCAGATACCAAAGGTGTTTACTGTCCTATGTAAGTAAGGGTGGGGTGGGTTAGAGCTGAGCAAGTGAAACAGAATGCTAGTCACAGAGCAGCTAATTACTCTGACAATTGATCAAGGACCATCCACAGTGTTGCAATTTCATTTACTCTGTTCTTAGAGTAAGGGGTCTCCATCTTCCTACCAAGATGTTACTAAATACTAATATTTGCCTAATTTGATAAACCAAAACCTATAGGTTAAATATAAGAATTCTTTATTTTAATCCCTGCCCAATCCCACTCTATTGACCCTTGCTCCAGAGGCAAGCACATCTGTGATTTTAAGGATATGTTTTACACTGTTAGCATGAACATTCATCCACATTAACAGGGCCCAAGACCATCCATCTGTCTACACCCACATACATATTGTTTATTAGGTGTAGATTAATTTTCTGTTTTCCCTTCTACTCCATCCAGGTTTCTATGGAATACCTGCTCCCTCCCTCCATCCTAGGTTCTATAGAAACCCTCCTCCCTCCCTCCCTCCATGCAGGGTCCATTGGAACACCTCTACTCTCATCCGTTCTGGGTCCCATGGAATCTTTCCTCCCTCGATCCATCAGGTTCCTATGGAATCCCTCCTCCCTCCATTATGGTCCCATGGAATCCCTCCTGCCTCTATTCAGGGTCCTATGGATTCCCTTCTCACTCCTCCAACCAGGATTCCATTGGTTCCCTCCTCCCTCTCCCCATAAGGGTCCTGAGTAATACCTCCTCACTCCCTTCATCAATGGTACCATGGATCTTTCGTTCTCCTTCCATGCAGGGCTCCATGAAACACCTCTTTACTCTATTCAGGGTCCCACAAAATACCTCTTGCCATCTTGCATCCAGGGTTCCATGGAACAGCTCCTCCCTCTATCAATCCAGTGTCCCACGGAATATCCATTCCTCCTTCCACCCAGGATTCCATGGAATTTCTCCCTTCCATCATCAGGGTGCAAAGAATACCTCCTCCATGCCATGATCCAGGGTCCCATGGAATACCTCTTCCAATCCTCCATCCAGGGTGCCATGGAACACCCACCTCTCTCCATTCAGGGACTAAGGAGTACCTTCTCCCTTCATCTTTCCCTCCCAGGGTTCCATGAAATACCTCCTCCCTCCTTCCATGCAGAGAGGTATGGAATACATTTTCCCTTTCTCCATTACTGGGTTCCAAGGATTACCTCCTTCCACTCTAAATCCAGAATTCCATTGAATAGCTCCTCCATTCATCCATCCATTCATCCGTCTGTGCATCCATCCATCCATCCATCCATTCATCCATCCATCCATCCATCCAGGGTTCCATGGAACACCTCTTTCCTCCCTCCATCTAGGGTTCCATGAAACCCTCCTCTCTCCACTCCTTCAGGGTAGCACAGAATAACTCTAAACCCGTTCTGGGTTCCAGGGAATACCTTCTTGCCCCCTCCATCCAGGGTTACATAGAATATCACACTATTTACATCCAGGGTGCCATGGAATCCTTCTTCCCTCCCTCAATCAGAGTACTATGGAATCCCTCCACCCTCCTGCTTCCAGGGCCCTATGGAATTCCTCTTCCCTCCCTCCATTCTGGGTCCTATGGATTCCCTCCTCCCTCTATTTATCAAGGGTCCCATGGAAGCCCTCCTGCCTCCCTCCGTCCAAATCACACGGAATTCCTCCTCTATCCTCCATCCAAGGTCCTATGGAATCCCTCATACCTCCATTAGGGTCCCATGAAATCCCTCCTCCCTCCCTCCATAAGTGTCCTGAGTAACACCTCCTCGCTCCCTTCATCAATGATACCATGGATCTTTCTTTCTCCTTCCATGCAGGGCTCCATGAAATTCCTCTTCACTCCATTCAGGGTCCCACAAAATACCTCTTGCCTCCTTGCATCCCGGATTTCATGGAATAGCTCCTCTCTCTATCAATCCAGTGTCCCATGGAATATCTCATCCCTCCTTCCATCCAGGATTCCATAGAATTTCTCGCTTCCATCATCAGGGTCCAAAGAATACCTCCTCCATGCCATCATCCAGGGTCCCATGAAATACATCTTCCAATCCTCCATCTAGGGTGCCATGGAACACCCACCTTTCTCCATTCGGAGTCTAAGGAATACCTCCTCCCTTCATCTTCCCTTCTCAGGGTTCCATGAAATGCCCTCTCCCTCCTTCCATCCAGGGTCAGATGGAATACATTTTCCCTTTCTCCATTACTGGGTTCCAAAGATAACCTCCTTCCACACTAAATCCAGAATTCCATGGAATACCTCCTTTGTCTCTCCACTCAAGTTTTCAGGAAATATCTTTCTTTCTTCTTTTATCCAGGTTCCCATGGAATACCTCTTCCCTCCCTCCATTCAGGGTTCCCTGGAATAAATCTACCCTCCCTAGATCCAGGGTCCCTAGGGATAACTCTTCCCATTGACCATCAGGGTCCCACAAAATACCTCCAATTGCCATTCAGGGCTACATGGAAGACATCCCTACATTCAGGATCCAAGGAATACATCCTCCATATATCCATCCATCCATCCATCCATCCATCCAGCCATCCATCTATCCAGGGTTCCATGAAACCCTCCTATCTCCCCTCTTTCTGTACACAAAATACCGTTTGACACATCCTGGGTTCCAGGAAATACCTTCTAGCTCCCTCCATCAAGGGTTCCATAGAATATCATACTATTTACATCCAAGATTCTATGGAATCCCTCTTCACTCCTCCATGCAGGGTCCTATGGAATCCTTCCTCCCTTTCTCCATACAGAGTCCTTTGGAATCCCTACTCACTCCCACCATTCTGGGTTCCATAGAATCCCTCCTTCATTGCTCCATCAAGGTCCTAAGGAATCCCTCCTCCTTTCCTCCTTCCAGGATGCTATGGAATCCCTCCTCCCTCTCTCCATCAGGGTCACATGACATCCCTCCTCCCTCTCTCCCACCAGGGTCCCATGGAATCTCTCCTCCCTCCTCCATTCAGGGTTCCATGAAATCCCTCTTCCCTCTTTCAGTCAAGGAACCATGGAATCACTCCCCCCTCCCTCACGCTGGAGTCCCATGGAATCCCTCCATCCATGGTTCCATTGAATCCCTCCAATCTCGCTGTCTCCAGGGTGCCATGGAATCCCATCTCCCTCCATCCATCAGGGTTCCATTGAGTTCATCCTCCCTCCTCCATCAGGGTCACATGACATCCCTCCTCACTCTCTCCACCCAGGGACTCATGGAATCCCTCCTCCCTTCTCCATTCAGGGTTGCATGGAAACCCTCCTCCCTGCTTCCATCCAGGATACTATGGAATCCCTCCTCCCTCTCTCCATCAAGGTTCCATGGATTCTTCTTCCCTCCATCAGGTTTCTATGGAATCCCTCCTCCTCCTTTAGGGTCCCATGGCATCCCTCCTCCATCCTCCATCCAGGGTCCTATGGAATGCCTGTTCGCTCGCTCAATCCTGGGGTCCATGGAATCCCTTTTCCCTCTCTTCCTCCAGGGTCCCATGGAATTCCTCCTCCCTCTTTGATTCAGGGTTGCATGGAAACCCTCCTCCTTAATTCCATCGAGGATCCTATGGAATGCCACATTCCTCTCTCCATAAAAGTTTCATGGAATCCCTCCTCCCTCCAGAAAAATGCTATGGAATCCATCCTCCCTCCTTTACGGTCCCATGGCATACCTCCTCCCTCCCTCATTCAGAGTCCTGTGGAATCACTCTTTCCTCCCGCCATCCAAGGTCCTGTGGAATCCCTCCTCCCTCTGTCCAACAAGGTTCCATGGAATCACTCTTCTCTCCATCAGGTTCCTATGGAAGCCCTCCTCACTCCATTTTGGGTTACATGTAATCCCTCCTCCCCCCTCCTCCATCCAGCATCTCATGTAATCTGTCCTCACTCGTTCATTCAGGGTCCTATGGAATCCCTCTTTCCCTCCTCCATCCAGGGTCCTATGGAATCCCTCCTCCCTCCCTCCATCCTGGGTTCCATTGACTCATTCCTGCCTCCCTCCATCCAGTGTCCTATAGAATCCCTCCTACCTCCATAAGGGTCCCATGGAATCTCTCCTACCTTCCTTCATCAAGATCTTATAGAGTCCCTCATCCATCTCTCTCTATCCATCCAGGGTCCCATAGAATCCCTCCTCCCTCCATCAGGATTCTATGGAATCCCTCCTCCCACTCTCCAACAAGGTTCCATGGAATCCCTCTTTTTTCCATCATGATCCTATTGAATCCCTCCTCCCTCCATAAGTGTCGCGTGGAATCCCTCCTCCCTCCCACCACCAAGGTCCTATGAAATCCCTCTTCCATCTCTATCTCCATTTAGGGTCCCATGAAATCACTCTTCCCTCGTCCATAAGGATGCTATGGAATCCCTACTCCTTCCATCCTGGGTTCCATGGAATCCATCTTCCCTCCCTCATTCAAGGTCCTATGGAATCCCTCCTCCTTCCCTCATTCAGGGTCCTACGGAATCCCTCCTTCCTTCCTCCATCCAGGGTCCTATGGAATGACTGTTCCTTCTCTCCATCCTGGGTTCCATGGAATCCCTCATCCCTTACTGCATCCAGGGTCCCATGGCATCCCTCCTCCCTCCTACATTCAGGGTTGCATGAAAATCCTCCTCCCTGCTTCCACCAGGATCCTATGGAATCCCTCCTCCCTCCTTTAGGGTCCCATGGCATCCCTTCTCTCTCCCTCATTAAGGCTCCCATGTAATGCCTCCTCCCTCCCTCATTCAGGGTCCCATGGAATCCGTCCTCCTTCCTTCCATCCAGGGTCCCAAGGAATCTCTTCTCCCTCCATCCCTCAGGGTACCAAGAAATACCTCCCTCCATTCATCAGGGTCCTATGGAATCCCTCCTACCTCCATAAGGGTCCCATGGAATCCCTCCTCCAACCATCCATCAGGGTCCTATATAGTCCCTCCTCCATCTCTCTCTCCATCTAGGGTCCCAAGGAATCTCTTCTCCTTCCATCCCTCAGGGTACCAAGTAATACCTCCCTCCATTCATCCAGGGTCCCAAGGACATCTTACTGTTTACATCTAGGGTCCTATGGAATCCCTTCTTCCTCCATCAGGGTCTCATGGAACCCCTCCTACCTCTCTCTAATCAGGGTCCCAAGGAATCCATGCTGACTCCCTCCATTGGGGTCCCATGGAATCTCTCCTCCCTCCCTCCACCCAGCATCCCACTGATTCCCTCCATCCATCCATTCAGGGTCCTATGAAATCCCTCCTCTCTTCTTCCATCAAGGGTCACATGGAATCCCTCCTCCCTCCCACCACCAAGGTCCTATGAAATCCTTCCTCCATCTCTATCTCCATGCAGGGTCCCAAGAAATCCTCCTGTCTCTTTTATCTAGGATGCTATGGAATCCTTCCTCCCTCTCTCCAACAAGGTTCCATAGAATCACTCATCCCTCCATCAGGTACGTATGGAATCCCTCGTCCCTCCATCCAGGGTCAAATGGAATCCCTCCTCCCTCTCTCATTCAGGGTCCTATGGAATCCCTCCTCCTTCCCTCCATCCAGCATTCCATTGGATCACTCCTGCCTCCCTCCATCAAGGGTCCTATGGAATCCAAACCCCCTCCATCTATCAGAGTTCCATTCAAACTTTCCATATTTCCTCCTTCCAGGGTCCTATAAAATCTCTCCTCCTTGCCTTCATCCATGATCCTATGGGATCCCATCTCTCTCCCTCCATCAGCATCCTATGAAATCCCTCCACCTTCCCTCCATCATTGGTTCCATGGAATCCCTTCCCTTCACTCCTTCCAGGTTCCTATGAAATCCCTCCTCCCTCCTCCATCCAGGATCCTATGGAATCCACACTCCCTCTCTGAACAAGTTTCCATTAAATCCCTCTTCCTTCTATCAGAATCCTATGGAATATCTCCTCCCTCCATCATGGATTCCATGGAATCCCTCCTTCCATGGCTTCATTCAGGTCCCATGGAATCCCTCCTCCCTTCCTCATTCAGGGTCCTATGGAACCCCTCCGCCAAACATTCAGTGTCCCAAGGAAGCCATTCTCCCTCTCTCCATCAGGATCCTATGGAATTCATCCGCCCTACATCAAGAGTCCCATGGAATACCGCCTGCTCCATCCATGGTTCTATGAAATTACTCCTCCCTCCCTCCATCAAGATTCTCATGGAATTCCTCCTACCATCCATCCATCAGGGTCCTATGGAATCCGTCCTCCTTCCCTCCATCAGGGTACCATGGAATATCGCCTTTCTCTCTTATTCCAGGGTACCATAGTACCTTCCTCCTCCATCCAGGGTCCCAAGGAATCCCTCCTCTGTCTCTCCACCAAGGTTCCAAGGAATCCCTCATCCCTCCATCATAGACCTATGGAATCCCTCCTCCCTCCATCAGGGTCAAATGGAATCTCTCCTCCCTCCCACCCAGCATCGCACTGATTCCCTCCATCCATCCATTCAGGGTCCTATGGAATCCCTCTTCTCCTCTTCCATCAAGGCTCACATGGAATCCCTCCTCCCTCCCATCATCAGGGTCCCATGGAATCCCTCCTCTCTCCCTCCATCCAGAGTTGCATAGGACATCTTACTGTTTACATCTAGGGTCCTATGGAATCCATCCTCCCTCCCTTGATTCAGGGTCATATGGAATCCCTCTTCCCTGTCTCCATCAAGGTCCCATGTAATCCTTCCTACCTGCCTCAATCAGGGTCTGATGGAATTTCTCCTGCCTCCCTCTGTCCAGGGTCTTATGAAAATCCTCCTCACTCCTCCATTAGGGATCCTATGGAACCCTCTTCCTTCCCTTCATCTTGGGGTCCATGGAATTACTGCTGCCTCCCTCCTTCCAGGGTTCTATGGAATCCCTCCTACCTGCACAATGGTCGCATGGAATCCCTGCTCCGTTTTTAAATCAGGATCCTATGGAGTCCCTCCTCCATCCCTCCCTCTACCAGGATCCTATGGAATCCAACATCCCTCCATCCAGGGTCCCATGAAATCCATCCTCCTTCCATCAGGATCCTATGTAATCCCTCCTCCCTCTCTCCAACAAAGTTCCATGGAATATCTCTTCCCTACATCATAATTCTATGGAATCCCTTCTTTATCCATAAGGGTTGCATGAAATCCCTATTCCTTCCTTCCATCAAGGTCCTATGAAAGCCTCCTCAATCTCTCTCTCCATACAGGGTCCCATGAAATCCCTCCTCCCTCCTCCACCCAGGATCCTAGGGAATCTGTCCTCCCTCTTTCCAACAAGGTTCCATGGAATCCCTCTTCCCGCCATCAGAATCCTATAGAATCCCTCCTACCTCCATAAGGATCCTATGGAATCCATCCTCCCTCCATCCAGGGACCCATGGAATCTCTCCTCCACCCTTCATTCAGGGTCCTGTGGAATCCCACCTCCATCTTTCTTTCCATCCAGGCTCCCATGGAAGATCTTCTCCCTTCTCCATCCAGGGTTCTATGGAATTCCTCCTCCATCCCTCAATTCTGGCTTCCATTGAATTATTCCTGCCTTCCTCCATCACGCTCCTATGCAATCCCTCCTCCCTCCATCAGAGTCCAATTGACCCACTCCACCCTCCTTCCATCAGGGTCCTATGGAATCCCTTCTAACTCTTTAAGGGTCTCATGGAATCCCTCCTCCATGCTCCATCAAGGATCCTATAGAATCCTGCCTACCTTCCTCCATCAGGGTTCCATGGAATTCCTCCTCCCTTCTTCCATCCTGGATCCTGTGGTATCCATCCTCGCTCTCTCCATCAAGGTCCCATGGAATCCCTCTTCCCTCCATCAGGATATTATGGAATCCTTCCTCACTCCATACTGGGTTCCATGGAATCCCTCCTTCCCCTGCTGCATACAAGGTCCCATGTAATCCCACCTCCCTCCCTCATTCAGGGCCGTGTGGAATCCCTCCTTTCTTCCTCCATCCACGGTCCTATGGAATCTTTCCTCCTCCTCCATTCTGCATTCCATGGAATCCCTTCTCCCTCCCTCCATCAGGGTTCTATGACATCCCTCCTCCATCCTCCATCCAGAGTTCTATGGAATCCTTCCTCCCTTCCTATATCCAGGATCCTATGCAATCTCTCCTCCCTTCATCAGGGTCCTATGGAATCCTTCCTCCCTGCCTCTATCCAGGGACCTATGGAATCCGTCCTCCCTCCCTCCATCCAGGATCCCATGGAATCTCTCCTCCTTCCATCCATCAGGGTCCTATGGAGTCCTGCCTCCATCTCTTTCTCCATCCAGAGTCCCATGGAATCTCTCCTCCCTCTTCCATCCAGGATCCTATGAAATCCTGCCTCCCTCCCTCCATCAGGGTGCCATGGAATCCCTCCTCCTTTCTTCATTCAGGATCCTGTGGAATCCTTCCTCCCTCTCTCCAACAAGGTTCCATGGAATCTATCTTTCCTCCAGCAGAATCCTATGAAATCATTCCTCCCTCCATCCTGGGTTCCATGGAATCCTTCCTTCCCCCAATTCATCCAGGGTCCCATGTAATCCCTCCTCCCTGCCTCATTCAGGGTCCTATGGAATCCCTCCTTCCTTCCTCCATCCAATGTCCTATGGAATGCCTGTTCCATCTCTACATACTCTATTCCATTGAATCCCTCATCCCGCCATCCATCCAGGGTCCCAAGGAATCTCTCCCCTCTCCTCTATTCAGGGTTGCATGGAAATCCTCCTCGCTGCTGCCATCCAGGATCCTATGGATTCCCTCCTCTCTCTCTCCATCAAGGTTCCATGGAATCCCTCCTCCCTCCATCAGGATCTTATGGAATCCCTCCTCCCTCCTTTAGGGACCCATGGAATCCCTCCTCCTTCCCTTATTTGGAGTCCTATGGAATCCCTCCTTTCCCCACTTCTTCCATGGTCCTGTGGAATCCCTCCTTCCTCCCTCCATCAAGGTCCTATGGAATAGCTCCACTCTCTCTCCAACAGGATTCCATGGAATCCCTCTTCCCTCCTCAGGTTCCTATGGAACTCCTCCTCACTCCATCCTGGGTTCCATGGAATCCCTCCTCCCTCCCTCTTCAGGGTCCTATGGAATCACTCTTTACTTTTTCCTTCCAGCATCTTATGGAATCCCTCCTCCCTGCCTCTATGCATGGTTCTATGGAATCCGTCCTCCCTCCCTCCATCCAGGGTCCCATAGAATCTCTCCTCCCTCCAACCATCAGGGTCCCAAGTAATCCCTCCCTCCATTAACCAGGGTCCTATGGAATCCCTCCTAACTCCATAAGGGTCCCATGGAATCCCTCCTCCCTGCTCTATCCAGGATCCTATAGAATCCTGCCTCCTTTCCTCC
>PVJC01045398.1:0-13757 GCA_004026665.1 Murina feae | reverse complement strand
AAATCTGATGAACAGAATAAACTGGTGAATAGAATAGAATCAGAGGCATAGAAAGGGAGTGGACTGACAATTTTCGGGGGTTAAGGGTGTTGGGGATGTGTGAAGAGACTGGACAATAATTGTACACCTATGGATGAGGACAATGGGGGGGCAAGGCCAGAGGTTGGGGTGGGAATTGGGAGGAGGGGAGCTATGGGGGAAAAAAGAGGAACAACTGTAATAATCTGAACAATAAAGATAAATTTAAAAAATCAACACACCCACACACACACACACACACAAAAAAAAAGAATAGAAAGAAATCAGAAGAGATTGGGTGCATTTCGGTGGAATGGCTATAAATCAGAGAGAAATCATATGGTTCTTAAGTTTTTTTTTGTCTGACTTCTTTCATTTAGCATGATAGTCTCAAGATGCATCCATGTTGGTGCAAGTAGTATTTCATTATTTTTACAGGTGTGGCAAAAGTAGGTTTACAGTTGTTTGTGTGGAAAATGCAACAATAAATAATAATACAAGAATAAACTCACATTCTGACAACTGTAAACCTACTTTTGCCTCACCCTATATGTATGGCATCTTCATCCAATCATCTATCTGATTTCACTCATATATGGGATACAGAACTGAAAGCTGCAAATGCACAAACAAAAACTCATAGACACAGACAACAGTATGGTGGTTACCAGAGGAAGGGAGGGTGAAGGTTAGTAAGGGTCACGGGGGTGAAATATGTGGTGATGGAAGAAGATTTGGCCTTGGGTGGTGGGCCACACTGCAATACACATATAATGTGTCATAGAGTTACACACTTGAAACCTGTATAATTTTATTAACCAATGTCACCCCAATAAATTTAATTTAGAGAAAAAGGAAAGAATGGACAGTAGAGTGCTGTTTGCCAGGCACTGTGGTGGGGAAATGAGGAGATATTGTTCAAAGGGTACAAAGTGCCTATTATAAGATGAGTAATTCTGTAATGGGCAGCATGTAATGGACAGCATGGTGACTATACCCATACACAGGAAAGTTGCTAAGAGTACACATTAAATGTTCTCATCACAAAAAAGAAATGGTAATTATAGGAAGTGATCTGTTCACTAACCTGCTGTGGCAATTATTCCACTATGTATGAGTGCTATACAATACATGTGACTTACCCATTGCCTTCCTGTTACCCCTAGTCTGACTGAGGTACACCTATAAGCCATTTCCTCAATAAGAACTTTGGGACTAATAATCCCTGAACACTTTTGTGTTCAAAACAACTTGTCTGTTGAATTTGTACTTGAAGCACAAGTTGGCTGGATATAGAATCCTTGGCTTGTACATTTTCCCTTGACTGTCATATAAATACTAGTGGCCCAGTGCATGAAATTCGTGCACAGAGAAGGTCCCTAGTGGCTGCCAGCTGCCAACCAGGGCCTCCCTTCCCCCGGCTGCCTGCTGCCTACCACTGCTGGCAGCTGGGGCCTCACTTTGAACCTGCCTTAGCCTGACCTGACGCTGCCCACTCATCTGCTCTACCACCCCATCGCGGTCCCGCTCTCATCAGGGCACAATTGGGGTTGGCAGTGCCTCCGCTGCTGCCCATTGCCAGAGCCTTGTCACCGATGCCCTCCATGTTCCACACCGCCCCCTAGTGGTCAGCATACATCGAACTCCCTGTCAGTGGAACTCCCAACAGCAGGGGCAATTTGCATATTAGCATTTTATTATACAGGCTTGCTGCCTTGTCTTCTCATGCTGAAAAACTGCTGAGGAAAACTTGAAATGTGTGTTTTTTTTAATTATTATTATTCTAAGTGAGTTGATAATTTGGCTTAACTTTGCAAAGGATTTTTTTAACTTTAAGGACCAATATTTTATATCAAAATGTATCTCATTATTGATCCTTCTGGTTCAAGTTGCCCTGGCATATGACATGTCTTTTAAAAAATGTAGACCCAAGCCTTCTTACGTTTCAGGGATGTTTTCTTGAATTATATGTTTCTATATTCTGTTCCATTATTTTGGCTTTCTTCTTAGGGAACTCCAATTATGTGCATTTGATCTCCTTTGCTTTGTGTATCTAACTATTCCCTTTAATCTTCTGTAACTCCTCTGTATTTCTATTTTATTTTGATCACTTTTGTCATTCTATAATCTAGATCTCCTTCTGTATTATCTTCCTTGCTTATGGTGTCATGTGCTCCTTCCAATTTCGTCTTTGTTTTTGTTAGTTCTTTCTATTATTTTTCCCTTAGTTTGTCAATGCACATTTCATTGTCTCCTATTTTCTCACCATATTTCCCCTAAAATCTTGTGTGGTCCCCTTTGGGATCTTCCTTCATTGTTTTATTTCTCTTTCTCTACTTTTAGTTCATGATCAAGTATTTGGTCAGAACTTCCATCTGTTCTTTCTCATTTTGGGAGGTGTCCTTTGGGAAAATCTTTCCCACTTGATTTCTTCTAGCAGTTCTGTGTCCATTCGGTAAGCTCCAACTGTACTTCTTACTAGGGTAGAAACTAGTCTTTTCCTGTCTGGCTATCACAGACATTTCCTTTAGAGAGTGTAGTTTTACTGGATTTCCTAAGACGTATGGCCACTTCTCCATTATCCTATTCATGTCTTTCATGCACTTTGAGCTCTTCGGTTTTTTCACTTTCTGCTTCATCCCTCCCAGACCCCACAGCCCTTGTTTCATGCTGCTCTTTGCCGAAACCTGTTGTTGCTGGGCCCCTTGTTATTTCCTTTTTCCTGAGTGTTTCATGCTGCCTTACAATCCTTTCCACTTTATGCCAATCTTAGTTGCTTTTATCTGCCTTTACACTTACACACACACACACACACACACACACACACACACACACACACACACACACACACAACTATGGCCCAGCTGGTGTTGCTCAGTGGTTGATCATCAGTCTATGAATCAGGAGGTCAGGGCTTGATTCCTAGTCAGGGCACATGCCCAGGTTTGGGCTGGATCCCCAGTAGGGGTCATGCAGGAGGTAGCCAATCAAGGATTCTCTCTCATCATTGATGTTTCTATCTCTCTCTCCCTCTCCCTTCCTCTCTGAAATCAATAAAACTATATATTTTTTAAAATCTATGGGGCATGTCTGCTTTCTAGTTTTGACATAAAAAACAACTGTAGAGGGTTTTGTGTGTGTGTGTTGCTTTTATAAGATACATTGGAGAGAAATAGGAAATACTTGAAGCCCCTATTTACTAGAGGAATTCCACTTTTACTTTTGAAATACAATCATTCATTAAAAATGTCTTTAAGTTTAGCAGCCTGGGATAAAATTTCCTCCCTTACTGTGAGCTCTTTTTGTCTTCAGAACTGTTTCTTTCCTAATTTCTTCTTGGTAGATATTTTAGAAATCGTCTTCTGTTCCATGGGCTGTGTTCTCCCTTCAGAGACTCTGATCATCTGTCACTGAGTCTCTTCTTCTTGAACACTCTTATCTTTTCTACAGTATGCATGCATTGCACTCATCTCAACCATAGTCTTCACATCAGTGTATTTTTTATCTTTATTGTTGAGGGCCTTACAGATCAGAATTTTAGTTTTCAGTATTTTTGCTATGATAACTTGCTATTTTTTAATTCACTTATTTAGGTCATAATAATGTGATAAGCCTCCATTTATTTCTTGATGTATGCAATAGACACTGTGATGCACCACCCAGATGTTCCTGTAGTGACAAGGGTTGTCAAGAGAGTTGGTTGTTGATAGCTCACAACTAAATTTCTCTCTAAGAATAGCCTTGGGTCCAAGGGAGCTTTCTCAAACAAAGTTATAGGCCTCTCCTCCTCAAGAACATGTCAAGCGACTGGTCCATGGGAGCCACACACAAACTCAGCCTCCTTGCAACAACTGATTCTAACTCGAGAACTCCCCATGCGATTAGCTGAGACCTCACTGCAGTTCATCTTCTCCCTCTTCCCAATCCTGCTTTGTCTGCTCCCTCATGTATCTTGTTCCTAGGAGAATTTGTAGCAGATTCAAGAGGCCACACATTCTTTGACACTCTTCCAACCAAAAGGGATGGTGTTTCTTCCCCTTGAACCTGGGCTGTCCTAGGACTATTTTGACCAACATACTACAGTGGAAGGGACCCTGCCAGGTTAGGTCTGGTCTTTAAGAGGACTGAGAAATTGAAGGCGTCCTGAGATTATACAGAAAAAGAGAGGAACCCTGCTAAACACAGCCTTCTGGTCCTCTCTCTGCAACATCAGGCATGTGAGTGAGTCCAGTTGCCAAGTGAATATATCCGCACTGTCAACTTCATGCGAAGCAGAACCACTCAGCCAAACTCTACCCACACTCTTGCCCCATATTATTGTGAGATACGACAAAATGGTTATGTTTTCTGAAGTCACTAAGTCTTTTTTTTGTTATGTGGCAAGAAATAACTCAAACCACTCTCCACAACAGATATCTCATACTCAATCTCCATTTCCGAGCATGTGCCCTGAGAAAATGTGAGGAGCGACCTTAGGAAGCAGACCCTAATATAGGTGTGTTGGCAATGAGGACACCATCACTGTGTCACAATCAGTGGCTCCTGCGATGACACATTGGTGTCATTGCTAATGTTTGGACAGTGATGAAAAGGGATGAGATGCAGGTGAAGGGGAGGCACCAGCAGTTTCTGTGTCACAGAGCCTGGGAGGTGCAGTGGGAGTAGGAGGTACAAGGACTGAAGAGCAGATGAATATTGCCGTGTGGTTCTGATGCACTAGTGAGAGGGCAATAAAAGGCTCAGGGTTATGAATCTCCTGTTGAAGACAAAGTGTGAATTGAGAGGCTTGTTGGCATCATATGAAGAATCTCTTATTTACTGTCATGAAATGCAAAACAAAAGCCATGGAGGCCGAGACGTTAATTATAAGGGTAGCAGAGTTCAAGGGAAGTTTGCATTGTCAAATCCGGCTAGTATGCTATGCCAAGGCCAGGTCCATAATTAGAGGGACGTAGGACACTGAGATGTGGGCTGAACTCTGGCTTGATGGAGTTTAACACACCGAGTCTTCAGATTCCCCTGAAATATCCCCCAGAGTGGCCCACTCCTCCCAGTTGATGGCTCACATCTTCCACATTAAAGACGATACAGAAACCTTTGTTTTGCAAAATGACATGTACTATAAGACAACTGTCTCCACTTCTCCTTTCTTTCCTCAGATCAATCATTTGGGTCGAGCCAGCAGCTGGGGAAGTACTTTATTCGGCCTGCAAAGGGAGGAAGGAGAACCACAAGCCAATGTATGTCATGGTGCAAGGACAGAATATAAGGTTGGATAAAGCGTAGCTTTTTGCACTTGGAGCAATGTCCTGAGATGCAAGAGAAATCAGCTGAGCAAGAACCATGCAGTGCTAAGCTAGCGCACTGCTCAGACAGCTCTTAGAAGCTTGGGAAAAGGCAGGCCCACACTAAGTGATGTAGAAATGCTAGAACTGCCATAGCAGATGGTAAAAGAGACTAAAAGGCTCTGAGAAGCAGGCATGCTGGAGAGGGTAACATGCATGAGCCCAGAAACTCACTAACCATCTGCTCCAGGAGAGAGCTCTGTGTATGGAAGTGATAAAAGTGAGGAGGGTCAGCATTAGTGAGGAAGACGGCGGCAGCTGCCATCGGTGGCCAGGTGTGCTGTACATCTGGAATCCTGACATAAACAGAGATGATGGGGTCCTGAGGAGGAGCAAGACAAGTGTATTCATCATAAATGCCAAGGAGGTCTCAGTGGAAACCAGATGTCCCTAGAGATGAGGTAGAGAAGTGGCCAAAATAGAGTACTGCTTAGTTCATACAACAATGACAACAAACTCAAGACAGATGATCACGAGACTGTGAAACGTCTCTGGTAAATGGCCATCCTTTGCCCACTTCGTATATGAATCACTTCTCAGACCGAGAACCCAATGCCTGTCGTGGAGGTAAACTACCCATGAGGAAGGACCCTTCAATACCGTGCATGAGTATTCTAACACTCCCCTAGCGCAATCCCAGAGAGAATCTGCGCCACTGATTCAGTGACAAAACAGTGAGAAAAGGTGGAGACTAGCGCCAAAGGAGCAAGAAAAGAGAATAAAAGAAATTTGGACAAAATAAAACTTTAGAAATAAACTCAGAAGTATGAGTGGTCACAGCAAATGAAAAATGGACAAAATGTTACAATTAAGTCAAAATTTAACCCAAGTGGCAAAACGAAATCCAGCTGTGGGCTACTCGTGAAAGCTGCATCTAAAAAGGTCACAGGAACTTTGAAAGTCAAGAGCTGGTGGAAAGGGACACCCGGTCCACACTAATACAAGCGAAGCAGGTACGGCTGTGTTGGTATCAGAAACGTAAGCTTCAAAGCAAGAAGCGCTGCTGTGAGTGTAGAGGGGAACCCCACCGGGACAAAAATTCCAGTCTCCCCGACTGATGTGAAAACTGCCCACATGAACACACCGGATAATAAACCCATACAATATGTGAGGACGAACTAGACAGAAATGGAAGGAGACCTGGTCTAATCCAGCGCGACAGTGGGAGATTTTAACCTATCTCTTCTCATAATTTCTATATTTAACAGGGGAAAAAAGAGAAAAAAATCACAATAAACAAGTTTGATATAGCGGGCATGTGGTGCACCCAATGGTTGGAGAAAACACCACTTTTTCAACACTCAAGAAACAGCTACAATACTTGACGACAATTTGGAAAGGAAGACAGTTTCAACACATTTTAAAAATTTTAATTTTTTCCATCACCTTTTATCCCCTCTTCCACCTCCATATGTAAATAAAGGAGTTTGGGCTATTAGTGGATTCTCCACTTAACTTTTTTAAAAATATATTTTTATTGATTTCGGAGAAAAAGGGAGAGGAAGAGAGGTAGGAACATCATTGATCAGCTGCTTCCTGTACACTCCACACTGGGGATGGAGCCTGCAACCTGGACATGTGCTCTGAGCAGGAACTGAACCGTGACCTCCTGGTTCATAGATTAACGCTCAAGCACTGAGCCACGCCGGCTGGTCCTCCCTTTTTTTTGCAAATCTCATAATTCAAGACATAAAAAAAAAAAAAAGTGCTACATAGTATTTTCTAGTTCCATGTTCTTCAACTGTAAGTACTTTCCATATTTGCCCTACCTCATTCTACACCTGCCAAATGAAAATGAAAATGGCAACTGTTATGAAGAATTAGCTTTCCCCAAAAAGAGGTCTAACCTTTGTCCTCAACTACTGCAAACTGATCTCTAGGCTCCTGGAATGGCCTGCTCTTCATCTGCCTGGGAGGCGTGGGCCACAGGACCGATAGTGTGATTTATGATGGGGACCAGGGGCCATGCACTATCAGTTCCAACCTCTGGAAGAAATGGAGACCAAAGACACTAGCCTGACCTCTTAGAGGTGCTAAGAACTGAAGGTCAGCCATGCAGGCATGTATGTTCAAACCCCATAAAGACTCTGGATGCCAGAGGCTCAGGTGGGCCTTGCCCTGACTTCTGCCATTATTCAGTGCATATTTTTGCATGTGGCCAGGAGGAGAGCAAGTCACTGACAACTCCACGGAGAGAGGGAAGCTCCGTGTCTGAAAACCTCGCCAACGCTATCGTGGTATCTCTTCCTTTGGTTGATTTTCTACATCCTATCTCTGCAATAAATATAACCTGGAGTAAAACAGGCTTCAGTGAGTTCCGTGAGTCTTTCAGCACAATCTCAAGCCTGAGGGTGGTTTTGAAAAACTCCTGAACTTGCAGCTGGTGTCAGAAGTCGGGTCCGTCTTGAGTCCCTGCAGGTGGCTAACTCTGGATACTGTAATGACATAGTCCTCTGCTCTCTGTCTCTATCCTTGTCCGATTAACTTATTAATGAATAAAAAGAAGTGAGAGGAAGGTATAGCAGTTTCTTGTATCAGGATTAGAAAACAGGTATTTCTCAAGGATTGTGTTTTATGTTATAACAAATTCCCTCCCTATTACGTATCTCTGTAAATGTACGGAGGACACTGTAGGAACTTCATCATTGAACAGCCCGGCATTTTCTCTCCCTTTTATATTGTTTGAAATTAATTTGTTGGTTAGAAAGCTGCTTTCAGAAGGGAGGTAGAGAAGAACAAAGGGGGGATGGATACGTGGTGACGGAGGAGACATGGCGTGTGGTGGTGGACACACAATGCGTATCCAGACGAGGCGCCGTGGAGCTGGGCACCTGAAACCTGTATCGTTTTGTTAACCAGTGTCACCTCGACACATTCAACAAAAGGGAAGGAAAGCTGCCTTCTGTACGATACATTAACATGTTTGAAACAGAAGTGAAAACAAGGTGGCATAGCATACTGGGAAATGAATACTGCCACTCACCAACTTAGGTGTAACTTATGTACAACTTACGTATAACTGTGACTTTTTAGCTCAGTTTGCTTTCATATAAAAAACCGTAAAAAAGTTGTGCTCTGGTGGATAAATCATAATGATTCAACCTCACTAACTGATGTAACAATAAAAGACTCTAATCTATGAATTTAAGAAAAATCCCTCAGTTTACTCTATGTGCGAGGCAAATACTCAGCGTTCCCACCAACAGCGCTATACCCGACAACTGCCCTTCCCGGGCAGCAGTTCCTAACAGGACATGGAATGAGCATGTGTTCAGTCCGAACCAACAGGCTGCACTGGAAGCTTTTATAAATAACAACACCCAACATTCTTCTCGCAGAACGGAGAGGAGAAGGTGAGTGCTGACGCTGGCGGCTAACAGCACCTGCTCACCCCCTGGTCCTGCAGGGAGAGGGGGACAGTGTCACAGCAGAGCGCTCTCTATAGCTCTTTCCACTTGGAATAGTTCACCAAGGGGATCACTTCCCACCAACTGAACAGTCATCGCTGCCCACGTTGCCAGCTGTGTAGTGGCTCTCTTCACATCTGGGACTTTACATTTTATTTAAAAAATTTAATGTGGACACGAAGCTACAAGATTCTTTAAAAGCACAATTTTAATGTCTAAAAAGATTAAATGAGAAGGGTGATCCTTTCAGTAGTACCCAAGGACCGCAGCAGGCGAGAGCGTATTGGGAGGCCTGGCCCCTGGGGCACTGAGGGATGCCACAGGACTGCAGAAATCCTCAGTCACCACGTCAGAGGCTATGGGCCAGCCAAAGAGCAGTTCTTCGGCAGCTTTTGCTGGTTTGTCTGTGTTTTTATTAATCCTCACCTGAAGATATTTTTTTGCCATTGATTCTGAGAGAGAGCAGAAGGGAGGGGGGAGAGGGAAGAAAGAATGAAGGAATGGAGGGGGGGGGGAGAGAGAGAGAGAGAGAGAGAGAACATCGTAAGAGAGAACATCGTGAGAGAGACACATTGATTGCCTCCTGCAGGGGATCAAACCTGCACCCAGGTAAGTGCCCTTGACCAGAATTGAGCCTCAGGTGGAGGTGGGCCGAGGCTCTAAACACTGAGCTTGCCAGCCAGGGCTCATCTTCAGTTTTCAACAAAATCTATCCTGTGACGATCTAATAAGCAAACAAAAGATGTCCTCAGATGGCTCTGAATGCTAAAAAATGGAAATGACTGAGGATATTACCGTCAACTGGCTGGACAGGCGCCTGAGCTACTGCAAGACCAGGTCAGATAAGGTGAGGTTTCCTTTGAGGAGCGGTGCTACTATGCACCCCACTGCTGTCATTTAAACAGTCTGCAGCCAGTGACGCTCCCTGGAGGATGCTGCTGTGGGTTCAAAAGGGGCTGCAGGCTTCGTGTGGTCCCCTCCCAGAGACCCAGTTGTTTGTGTAAAATAACGGACTTGCCAAAGGCCTCCCTCCCAAAGACTCTGATTTCCATTTATAAACAGCCTCTTCAATTTTTTTTCAAGAATTAAATATTCATAATATTAGAAAAAATATTTTTAATCAAAGCAGTGAATAGTTCAAGTAAAAATAAGCACTTAAAATTATACCTAGTACCATGCAATAAGAGTCATTTTCTGGCATTAATACTATGTCTTATCTCATGGCTGTAAAAATATTCCAAAGGGCAGAAGATTAAAGTATTATTAGGGGGGAAAAAACGTTATGGAGGCCCAGAAATGTTACATGAAGATATTCATTCAAAACTTAATCTCTGCATGTGTAATTAGTTC
This sequence comes from Murina feae, assembly GCA_004026665.1. NCBI lineage: Eukaryota > Metazoa > Chordata > Mammalia > Chiroptera > Vespertilionidae > Murina > Murina feae. Next base: position 3,637 of record PVJC01045398.1, on the reverse strand, counting down.
CTGATTTTACCATCAATGGAAGTCTGGCATGACTTGAATACTCACTGACCTGAGGTTAGATGGAAGTTATAGGAGATGTAAAGAAAGGAGAACAGCTCTTATAGGTCACAACTCACCATTATCAAAGAACACAGATGCTGATAAAAAGAGTGCGGACACTTGTTTCTTTAAATCACATACTGTAGCCATCTAAATCATATAACCATAAATGAAGTAGAAGTCTTATTTAAGTGTTCTGTAATTTTTGCAACTGCATTTAATTCACTCTCACACTGCTAGTTTTTATAGAAGAAATAACTCACACAGTAAAATAAAGAGACATAATCAAGTAGCTAATTTAACCATCAGAACTAACCATCAGATGTAATAAGAATATAGCTTTACGAAGGCTGCAATTGATTCCACTACATTAACCCTTTATTTGATCAGTAAACTTTCATCTTCATGCTGGTCCTTACTATTCAGATTCAACTAAACCAACATTTACTTGCTATATAGCGACTCCAAAAAAGTAGAAACCATTAACTTTGTTCTCAGAGAGTTTTTAGAGCAGTTAGGAAAACCCAAGATACTGAAGATTACGGGGTAACTCAACTGATGCTAATTAGAATTATATAAACCACAGTCATGATATTTAATAATGATTTGGCTTATCACTGACCTCAGGGTAAAGCAAACATCGTATCCCTAGACATTAGCAGAGTACTTCACACGTGTAGTAAACATCATTGCCTAATCATTAATTCATTCACCAATATATTTATTAAACATCTATTTTGAGCCAGGTACTATACCAAGAACTGACTATACAACAGTAAATAAAACTTCACCACATGGAAATTACAGTCTAGACTAGATAAAAGTGTTCTCCTTTCTTTCATATTTAAGTCTTCATCCTCTTCTCCATCATCTCCCTGCTACATTTGGCCAATAGCCCAGTCCGGGCTCATCAATGTTCTGGCTAAAACATTGGTTCAGCATTACACATGTGCCCCAAGAAACAATAAGACTCCTGGCTCTGGAATTAATATTTCTGCTTAATTTAGTCTAAGTACATGTCAATTCAATTCAATCCTGAATTATAAAATAAGTATGCCATAAGTTATCATTACATGAATAAATTCATAATGCTAAGGGAATTTACAATATAGTTGCATGCTGCCTACTGACATTTGGGCCAATATCAAACCGCATACCTGATGGTGGATCTAAGTCTACACAGGAGCTGAAAAATTCCTGTTGCCTGGTGACAGTCATATTGCAGAGCATGACTCGGGTGTTGGGGGTGGTGTTGTTATAAACAAAACTACTTCACTGGCAGTCGTAAAAAAGTATAGCACCTACAATCATGTGGAGGAAAGAATACTTGATAGAGACAGTAAACAGCTATGTGGCTGGTTTGCGTATTTACTATATTACATTTTTTATTTTATTTTATAGTGTACTCTTTTTCTCAAAAAAAGGTTTGCTGTGAAACAGTTTGCCATGTTCCACCACCAGCAGCCTAATATCTGTTGACTGCATCTCTTGATTGTACCACTTCCTCTTGTGCTTGATGGACTCGGGGGTTGTTCTGTACAATCATATGCTGCCCCCGGGAGCAGCAGGCTGCACCATGCAGCCCATGTGAGCAGCAGGCTGCACCATGCAGCCCATGTGAGCAGCAGGCTGTATCAGTCAGGTGTGTAAGTGCACTCCGTGATGTCCATGCAATGACGAAATCACTTAATGACACAATCTTAGAATGTGTCCCTGCATTCGATGATGCACAATTGTGAAGATAAATCACTGTAGTTTGTATCTCAGGAAAAGGCTTAGGAAAAGATAACTAAAAATACCCCACAAAATGTAATAGTATATATAAGATTTAATTTGGTCAATGAGTCCTTCCTGCAGAAGAAACAACAAAGCTCGATTATTTTTGTTCCTGAGGACTATGCCTCAAGGGGCTTATGACAATGTTTAGGAAATCTGGGTGAGTGAACAGGAGTGAACTGTGAAGGCCTGTAATTGGCTTCCATGGTCTGTGCTTCACTCTATAACTCTCGGACCAGTTAAAACACCCTGTGTTGTTCGTACACTCTGTGGTTCCACACACTGCTCTCTTTTCATTTAATGGACATTGCAAGCTCCATAAGGACACAGACCGCAAAATAAATTTTTCATAGCTTCCATGTAGGTATTAAATGTATACAAATAGTATGTTCTCAGAGACGATCAAATATTTTTAAATAATGCCAAATTCACCAATAGAACTTATTAAGATGTAAATGGTAGGTAGGCCTCAGTTAACCTGTGCAATAGACAAGATCTTTCACAGTCAAGGTAACTGAAATTCATGCTATGTTATATATATATCTATATCTATCTATCTGTCTATCTATCCATATATATTACTAGAGACCTGGTGAGTGAATTCATGCACAGGTGGGGTCCAGCTGGCCCCCCCCTATTGGGGTTCAACGGGGCCAAGCTGGTGTGGGGGAGGGGGACACAGGAGGTTGGCCGGCTGGTCCCGCCTCTGATTGGGGTGGGTTGGGCCGATTGGGGGCAGGGATGGTGGAGGGGGAGGGGCCGGGGTAGGTTGGCTGGCTGCAGTGGGTGTCATAGCAACTGGTCATTCAGATGGTTCCAGCATTCCAGTCCTTGGCTTTTTATATGTATAGATTTTACATACTTTAAATAAAGGTTGACATTTCAAAGGTTTAGGTATTATCCCCAGTGAAAATTATTACAGATCGTGTATTTTGTGTCTTCATCTGGAGTCAGTGTCAGATGTTAACTGTAGGTTCCAAAAGTCTATTGTCAAGTGAAATAAATTTAGCATCTACCCCAAACATCCTAAATAATCACTAGAACAAACAGCTAATGTAAGCTGGGCACACTTTTCAAAAAAATATTTTTTTATTGATTTTAAAGACAGAGGAAGGGAGAAACATCAATTGGCTGCCTCCCATATGCCCCAGACTTGGGATCAAGCCCAATACCTGGACATGTGCCCTGACCAGGAATTGAACCAGCAACCTCTTGGTGCATGAGAAGATGCTCAACCAACTGAGCCACACCAACCAGGGCTGGTACAGTCGTCCTTTCTCACTAATCCTCTATTGCATATCCCAAAGTTAAGGGATGACATCTCCCAATCACACATGACTATTTTTCTAACAGGCATATGCGTCACCATACTCCCTTGCTAGAACCACTATGTATCGAGTTTTTATATATTAACAGAGGTACACTGGGTTGAATGTTTGAGGATTAAAATAAACATTCAGCCAGAGTCAATGTTTTAAAGTCAAATATTATCATCATAGAACAAATGTATAGACTGTAAGAAAAAATGTGAAATTTTATCAAGTAATTGAATTTTTATTAAAAATTTATTATTCAAGTATCATAGTCAAATTTGTAAATCCTGACCCCATTGTTCCTGTGGTCACTGTCTTGGACACGTGCCATACTAAACAGAAGCTTGCGTCAACTGAATTAGCTAAAAGGCAGGACTCTGCTGGCTGGCTCCACATAAAGCTATGCATATACAGGCATGCCTAGCTTTGCTGCGCTTTACTTTACCATGCTTCATAGATGTTGCATTTTTTTATATATTGAAGGCAAGACCCCCCACCAGCAAAAAGAT
>PVJC01045397.1:0-13726 GCA_004026665.1 Murina feae | reverse complement strand
TGTCTACAGTGGGAGAACTTCTGTGCTGGAGACACCCTTATGGGGCAAGAGTTGTTTCAGTGGAGCTTTTATGCTCACTGCATCTGCCCCGAGTGTGTTCCTTGTGGATCTGTTTTGTTTAGGTTAGTCCCTCTCTGGCCACTGGGTGGGGCTGGCTCCTGTATCTTTAAGGAGGTGTTGCTGCAGAAGCCTCTGAAGCACTTGGGAGGGGCGGGGCCTCGGGGAGTTCGCCGCGCAGGGTGGAGCAAATAGCTATGGCGCTTCCCAGCCCTGCGCTGAGAGATACCAGGTCTCTGTGTCCTGCGTAATTGCTGTAAGCAATGCTGAGAGAAATCCGCTTTGAATTTCCTCCCGGTGCCAGTCAGTCCCCCTTCTCTGGGTGTCTGTGGGACCTCAGAAACTCGCCTGGAACTGGAGTTCAGAGCCGCTGGGAGCCTGTGGCTCTCTCCGTTTTGGAAAAGAACCGCAACCTCCGGTACCAGCCCTTCCCCGAGCCCGTGCGCGCGCCTCCGTACCTCTGTACTTTGCTTCCACCACTCCTCTGAGTCTCAGACTCTTCTCTAGTTGTAGGATTTTCACTCAGCCAGCCGTCCTGTGGGTGCGAGTGGTGTCCGTGTGTTCTTTTCGTGGTTTTTCTGAAATAGTTGTTCACAGCTGCATATACAGTGTCTACCCTATGCCGCCATCTTGTTTCTCCTTAAGTTCCCTTTTTAAGGCTTGTGCAAATCGGTTAAGGAGGTGACTCAGCAGTGAATCCTGCCATCAGAACCTATAAGCCTGGTCAGACCCACCCACCAGGAGTCAAACATCGCATCACCTGATAATCAGGACAATAGGTGACGTCTGGGGACCTACCTCCAGGACTACATGAAGATGAATTCCATTCACCCTAGCCCTGTGGTTCTCAACCTTCTGGCCCTTTAAATACAGTTCCTCATGTTATGACTCAAATGAAAGATCGGACAGAGGCCGAAAACCAGGACTACAGGCTTTATTAAAGGAGAAGGACCTGCCCGCTGACTGGCGAGGTGAGAACAGTCCACGTGCAGGGGTGGGCGCTCCTTTTGAGGGGCGGAATGGGAAGGTGTGGGGGCTTAGTGTACCTGCGCACACTGATTGGTGGCTTACTGCGTTGTCCATATGGGGCCATGGCTTAAGGTATATGGCAGGTGTCCATTGGTGGTCCAATGTATAGTCCATATAAGGTACATGGTGAATCAGGTATTTCCAGGCTGAAAGTCAGGTCATATTCCGCCCACCAGTTGGGGGAAGGGAGGATCTATCACCAACCATAAAATTATTTTCGTTGCTACTTCATAACTGTAATGTTGCTACTGTTATGAGTCGTAATGTAAATATCTGATATTAAGGGTGGTCTTAGGCGACTCCTGTGAAAGGGTCGTTTGATTGCCAAAGGGGTTGCGACCCACAGGTTGAGAACAGCTGTTAGCTCCTTCCCCTTTACAATACGGATTTGAATGCTTGTAAGCTCCCTGTCTTCCTGGTTGGCTAGCCTTCTCAGTAAATGCCTTACATGATTCAACCCTGCCTTCATTATTGGACACAGCGGACAGGCAGCCCAGCCCAACAGGGGTTTCCCAGTAACAACATCCATAAACAAATGAGAAATACTGGATTCTCCCATGTGTTTAGAAGTACTGAGGGGGAGCCTGGGCTGAGTTGTCTTCCCATGCACCAAAAGGCCACAGTTTTATTCCTGCTCAGGGCGCATACCCCTCTGCAAGCTTCATACCCAGTAGCGGGCATCCAGGTGCCAACAACTGATGTTTCTCTCTCCCTTCCTCTCTCTAAAATCAATAAAAACACTTAAAAATATAAAAAATAAAAGCACCCAGGAGGAGTCCGTGGATGGGTAGTTCAGTTGGTTAGAACATCCTCCAAATAGCCAAGGTTGCGGGGTGGCTCCCCGTCAGGACACATACAAGAATCAATGAAAAATTGGAACACGAAATCATGTTTGTCTCTCTCTCTCAAAAATCAATAAAAAAATTCTTAAAACAATAAAAGCGCTAAAGGGGAGAAATGTGCATAAAACATCAATAACCTCTCTGACAATCTATGGAGTGGTTGGACAGTTAAAGGTTGTAGGGGAAGGAATTTTTTTTTTTTTTTACTCTTTAGGTTTTCTGCCCGGGCTCTGTAATAAAAGATTAGCAAGAGAAAAACTAAAAAGTTTGTTACTATGTATATCATTTATACAAGAGAGAAAGTCAGGGATGAGTAACTCACAAAGGTGGCTACAGCACCTTCACAAAGGAACAATAAATTTTTATGTAAGCGACAAAAAGAAAAGGACCTTAAATATTTACGGGCATCAAATTATGGAAAGGCAAATGTATGAGAAGCATATGGTAGGTAAAGACCAATTAGTAAAGTTTGTTGTGTAGGTTCCTCATGTGCAAGGAGGGAAATCTTTGAAAATGTATGTCCTCTTTTGAGGAAATAGAGGAATTTTAAAGAGCTTTTCTTGTATCTGCTTTTCAATTGCCTTCAGCTCAAAATAATCCTAATACCAAAGTGCCATATTCTGAGGTGGCAAATTCTACTACCCTTCCATACAATGACCAAAAGGAAAAAATGACCACTACAAATATGTTGGGATCAAGTTGTATAGTTTAATGAAAATATTTTACGAACGTTACGTGAGAACTCAGCCACATAACATTATTTTGTGACAGGATTCCAGGGCGGGAGAATAGGGGAGCTAAGACAGGAAAACAAGGCCAAACAGTGGGGGCAATCTGCAGCCAGTTTGTAACTAACAAGCCATTATCTTCCCCAGCCAAGCACAGGAGAGCATATGGTTAACAAAACCTCCCTAATGAGGGAGTGCAGAGAGGGAGGAGGAGAGGGGGAAGGGAAAAAAGGGCAGTTTTACTCCCTCAGCAGAGAGCCAGCAGTCTCCAGACCTGGCAAGATAAAGTTGCCAAGTGTTTCTCAGGATTTCTGGGAAGACCACCGCCACCACCACAACAAAAAGCAGGGGTGGGGAGGACCTTGAGAATGAATCTGTACCAAAATATTCAGCAGAGGAATTCTGAGACGGGTGGATAGGAGGGAATAGAATGCCTCAAACTCCCATCCAACCTGCTCTTCCGATGAGCTAAACTGTGCTTCTTCAGCCAGGTGTATAGGTTTGCTAGCTTTGCTTTTTTTTTTTTTTCAATAAAGATGCATGCTTTAAATGCTTTAATAAATTGGCTTTTCACAATGCAGGCAAAGTCTGTTGTGTAAATTCATTTCCATGAGAAGACAAAGATTGAGGTTGGGAACAGCCCTCTCCCGCTGGCTCAGGGGGCTGTTGCGTTGGTAACGAGTCTCTGGTATTGGTGAGGGGTGTCTGTAACAGCTTTGCATGGCATTGATCTTCAACTACTGTCACGCAGGCACATAATCAATTTGGATGTAAGTAATGTAGGAGAGTGGGAAATAATGTGAAAAATGCTCCAAGTCCGCTGTATACACATGTGATGACGGTAGCTGTGTAACCGGACCCCTAGCGCCTGCAATAACATGTAAGGTCCCTCTATATGAAGGAAGACTGAAGAAAATAAACTGCAAGTTATTTTATTAGAGGATGCAGTCTTATATTGGCTTTCTTTTTAAAAACACTGATTTAAAAATATTTTTTAAACGACTCGCAATTTTTTTCAGCCATTCTCACAAACTGGAATCAAAAGAAGTCTGAAAGGAAGCTTCAAGATTTGAAGCTTCCAATAAGGTGAGGAGGAACAGAAGGCACCAGAATTGCATCCACACTTAACGCTGTATTGTGCATGATGTGCAGTTCCAACAGGAAGGACAACTACCACCAACTGGGAGTAAGAAGACTGTGCAATGCTGCCTCCCACAGAATAACATCACACAATTTCTATTAAAAACTCAGTGTACTGCCCGGCTGGTGTGGCTCAGTGGTTCAGTTCCATGCTTCATGAACCAGGAGGTCCCCGGTTGGATTCCCAGGCAGGGCACCTCCGGATCCCCAGCGCGGGGAGGCGGTGCAAAAGGCAGCCAGTCAAGTGTTTCTCCATCAGGGATGTTTCCATCTCTCCCTCTTCCTTCCTCTTTGAAACATCAAAACATGAAAACAAAACAACGTATTACAAGGAAACAGACGGGAGAGTGCATAGGGATGCCATAAAACTTGCAAGTACAGGTCAGGCACACAATCGGAGCGGTTGTTCTGATTATTTTAAACAAAACCCACAAGATTTTCAAATAAAATATTCTTCCCCAGTCAACTTGCTGTCTCCCATTCTTTGCAGAAAAGCCTGGAGGTACTCAAATCTCGCGAGAACTTTTTCCTCTGGCTTGGCTTGCAAGTACTAGGAGTGGAGGCCAAGGATTGGCCAATCAGGAGGCGGGCCCCTTCCGCCTCGCCCCCGTTGCCGGGATACGCGGAGGCGCGGAGCCTCCAGTGGTTTCGGGCCTGCAGACCCCGGAAAGCTGCGCCCGGGTGGGCGAGTGGGCGCGTTCGTGGGGCGGCCTGGTGCTCCCGGGGGTGGCTTAGCCGAGCCTCCGACCTCCCTCTTTCGGCGCCGGCACAGGTGAGAAATCCTGAGTCCCCCTCCCTTCCTTCCCTCCCTCCCTCCGGACCGACTACCTCGCCTTGGAGATGCTGATGCGCGCAAACAAAACAAATGCGATCTCTCCGTTTTTCGATATTCTCAGGCTTGTCGCCAGGCCAGAGCGTGCACCGAGACCTCTCCCTGTCCCCCGAGCAGACCTGCCAGGGCGAGACCACTGGGCAGGATTCAAGAGCCTCAAAGGAAAAATTCTTAGGGTTCCGAGATGTTACGCAGAATAATAGAGTTATGTCTGTTTCACACTTGTTTATATGTGTTAAAATGGCTGCTGCAGGGAAGATAAAGGTAGTAATCCCAGTTAGGAGCCAGGTGTTTTATATATGCTCTGTGCGGTTTGAACAGCTGTGCAAGAGAGAGGCTGCGGCCGCCTTCTGTTTCACGGCTGAGCATACACCCCTGGAGGGGATATGGGGTAATTGTCGGAGCCCAAGTTCGCATCCTTTATTTTTCTGGAGCCAAAGGCCAGGCTTCCTCTCTGATACCTATGAGTAACCCCCCAATTAGTGGCCTTTTTGTTACTAGACCTCTCCCTTTTATATTGCCACCTAGGACTGATCTCATAGCGTGCTTTTACAACGCTAGTAAAGCAGTGGCAAAGGAAATGAGCTAGAAATTTGATTTTTGTAAATTTTCTTTTTTAAAATATATTTTTTATTGATTTCAGAGGGAAAGAGAGAGAATCATTGATAGGCTGCCTCCTGCACGCCCCCTTCTAGGGCCCCAGCCGCAACTCTGGCAGGTACCCTGACCAGGAATCCAACCATGACCTCCTATTTCAGAGGTCCACGCTCAGCCAATGAGCAGCACTTTGGGCAATTGTACACGTTCTGAAAGTTATCAGGAAAGCTAGAGTAATGGTGAGTAATTCTGCTGGAAACACAGGGTTATTGGGTTAGCTTTCTTTGGGAGAAATCATTTTGACCATAGACCTTGTCTGCCTTTCAAAAAGTTATTTCATAAAACTCCCTTTTCCATTTGAAATAACAACTCTCTTACTTTGTCCACATAGTTCAAAATGGCAAGGAAATAGAACCATAGAACTAGTGGGAGTGGGGAGATTCTCAGTTTGTTGTGAGCATACTCAATAGGAAGTGATAATGGGACACCTGAGTAGAAATTTCCAATAAACAGTTGAAAATTTAGAATTGGTGCCCAGTTTTAAGGGCACACGTGGAGACATTGGTTTATGATTATCAACATAGAGTTATAAGAAAAAGAAGGAAATATCTTAACTAATAATAGACAAATATGTAAATTGACCTGTTCCTGCTATGCTCACCAGCCAATCAGGAGAGCATGCAAATTAATCCAATAAAGATGGCGGTTAATTTGCATATGTAGGCGGGAAGTGGAGGAGCAGTAGCAGGGAAGACTGAAGGCTCCCACTGGAGTGAAGGCCTGGGTCCCGGGTGCTGGAGGAAAACCAGTACCAGCAGCCAGGGGAAGGGAAGGCCTAGTGCATGAATCTCTTCACGCAACGGGCTTCTAGTCCTATATAATAATCCTATATAATAAAGAGGGAATATGCAAATTGACCATCACTCTGGTCAATTTGCACCCACAGCTGAGGCTAAGTTCCCATAATGAGCCTTAAGGAGCAATCAGCAGGGACCTGAGGCTGTGCGCCCACCCACCTCCTGCATGGGGCTTGACAGAGGACCCTCAGGTCATGCCTTCCACCCGCAGGGCTTGACAGGAGACCTCAGGCTGCTCCCCCAACCCTGGCACCAGGTCAGAGGAACTCAGGCTGCACCCTCTTCTCTGGTGCCAGGCTGGGGAACCTCAGGCCATGCCCCCTGCTCTGGCCCCAGGCCAGGGGACCTGAGGCTGTGCTCCCCACCCAGTAGGACTTGACAGGGGCCCTCAAGGTGTGCCCTCCGCCCTGGTGCTGGGCCAGGGGACCTCAGGCCATGCACCCCATCCCAGCACCAGGCCAGGGGACCTCAGGCTGTGCCCCTGCCCTGGCGCCAGGCTGGAGGATCACAGGCCACTCCCTCCACCCAGCAGGGTTTGATGGGGGACCTCAGGCTGTGCCCCCCTGCCCTGACACCCAGGGGACCTGAGGCTGCACCCCCCCAACTGACAGGGCTTGACAGGGTGGGACCGGCTGGGTCTGGATCTAGCCCAATGAAGGGGGGCCATCCAGGTTTGGGTCTTGAGCGATTTTGAGGTGCACGTGGGTGGTTGAAGACTTGACTCTGGGTTTCATGGTGCACCCCAGGCTCTGACAAGAAGAAGATTTTCATATACGTTTTACTAATTTTCTTTAATCTCTGACACTTCTATTATAGAGAAAGGGCAAATAGCAATATTAAAATATTTCTTCTAATTAATCCCCTTTTAATGTGCACAAATTTCATGCACTGGGCCACTAATTACAGAATAAAAGAAATCTAAGAGTGGGCATGGAATATAGAAACTGAGAAATTGTTTTAGTTCAAGAAATGATTCATTTCTTATTCTTTTTATTGATTTCAGAGAGGAAGAGAGAGGGTGAGAGATACAGAAACATCAATGATGAGAGAGAATCATTGATCCGCTGCCTCCTGCACGCCCCCCACTGGGAATTGAGCCTGCAACCCAGGCATGTGACCTTGACTGGAATGGAACCTGGGACCCTTCTGTCTGCAGGCTAATGCTCTACCCACTGAGCCAAACCAGCTAGGGTGATTCATTTCTTTTTTAACAATATAGTTTTGTAACTTATAATTAAATATGGGAGAAAGCTCAGAAGATACAAAGAACAGAGGCTTGGCTCAGTGGATAGAGCTTTGGCCTGCAGACCAATGGGTCCCAGGTTCAATTCCAATCAAGGGCACGCATTTGGTTGCAAGCAGGCTCCACCCTGGCCTTGGCCAAGGTTCCTGCAGTAGGCAACCAATCGATGTGTTTCTCTCACATCAATGTTTCTCTCTCTTTCCCTCTCCTACTCTCCCTAAAAATCAATGGAAAAATATCCTCGAGTGAGGATTTAAAAAAACCAAGGAGAACAGTTTTTGCTTGGCACTGATATAGATACTGGAGACCTAAAGATGAAATGAGATCCAGGGCTTGTCCTCAAGGAAGAGAAATACTTATGCAGATAATTTTAATTGGTGTGATAGATAGTGGGATAGAGACATGCCCAGGGTGCATAGTAGCATATAGGACAAACCTATAACTTAAAATTTAAGAGGGGGTGGTTATGGACTAGTTATTGAAGAATTTCTAGGGAAGATAACAGGCAGATGTGTGTTAGACAACTACAGAGGCCAGTATAATAATCCAGTGAGTCCATCAGGCCCTGAACAATGCTATAGGAATAGAGAAAAAGGTACATGTTAAACATTTATGAATAAAGTCAGTAGTTCTGTGTGATTAGTTATGGGAAATAAGGGAGAGGAAGAAATCAAGGACTGAATTTCTGACTTGTGTGACTAGAAATGTTACCAAGAAGAAGATCTGAAAAAGCAAAGGTCTGAAAAGGGGGAACCAGAAGAGGGGAGTGTTATGGAAATGGTTTCGTGTAGGAGTGGTCACCGGTAACAGGTGCCATTCACATCCCTAGCTGCATTGGCAGGGTGCATTTGAATGGAATAGTAGAAACTGAGGAGGTAGTGGAAATTAAAAAGGTAGAGAAGAGTGGGTATAAGCTATTCTTTAGAGTTTGGCTACATAGGAATAGGATATATGGAACAGAGTTAAAAGTGGTTTCAAGATCAAGAAATTAATTTTTAAGGTTAAGAAATAATGGAACATACTGACTGAAAGTATGAAGACAGTTTAAAGATACAAGATGGAGTGGGATAACTCCAAGGGAGATTGGGGTAGGAGCAGAGGGGACAAGGAAAGGGAGTCTAATGTCCCAAAGAAGATGGAATCAAGAGGGTAAGTCAGAATAGAGGTTAATCTGAAACAAGTGTGTGTACTCCAAACATGGATTTCAAGTCCTGCTTTTGTCAGATTAGTAGGAAATTGAGTCATCTGCTGAGAGTGGCAGGAACAAAGGGTAGATAGGAAAATGGCTAAGGGTTGGAATCATTGAGGAGAAAGGTCACTTATCAAGGATAAAGTTTTCTGAGATGAGAATGTAGCTAAGTTTTGGCAACTGTTACATTGCAGTATTTCAGTCTGTATAGTTATGATTTCTAACAGCCCTGTTCAGTAGCCTAGGTTGGATGTAGAGGAGAATTTCTGATTTTGCCAGATGAGTTGAGAAAAGTTCAAGGATATGAAATGATGGTGCTTATAAGACAGTAGTTTAGTGTAGAGAAGTGAAGGTCATTAATGGCTTTTTTGATGGGGATTTCAATGGACATTTCAATGTGCATCTTATTTGAATTCCCAACAGTAATGGCCTGACTGACCATTTCTGCTTTCTCTTGGAATCTCTGACACATACTCCTAGTTTTTCTATTTGTTTTCTTGGCCTTCATTTTTAGTCTCTTATATTATCTCTTCAGGTAGAGTCTCGAGCACTCTTTTTCTTCATTTTCTCTCTCTAGATCAATTTTTAACTCTTTTGAACATGACCTATAACAGGACATACATTTCACATCGTTACAGACCAGAACAAATATATGTGTAAATTTATATAAATATAACTGAAACAAAAATTTAATGAAACAATACCCTTCCTATATGTGCAGTGAACTCTTAACATTTTCAATTTTATTTTGTGTTTAAAACATAATCTGCCAAATTGTTCTTACAACCCCACTAATAGGTCATGACTCATAATTTGAAAAGTATTATTCTTAAATATCAGCCAAAACTTTAAATAATACTCTGATGAGTAAAGGAAGGGGTTGATAAACTGGGAGAGAATGAGTGAATTAAGGAAATGGTTTAAAGAGAGGCATAGTGAGAATAAAGATGAGAAAGGGGTAGAAGAAGAAATGAAAGTCAGAGAATGAAGTATTTCACTTAAAATATTTGAGATTAAGTAATTTCAAATGGTGACAAGCTCCTGGTCTGGCCATGGTATCTGAAATGAAGTTGAGATGTTGCCAAAATTTAGGTGAGGAAACTGTGAAACTAGAGTTTAGTTATTGAATCCAGCATCCATGTGAAAGTCAACCAGGATGTTAGTGGGACTGGAATAGACTGCACTAGGTATAAAGACCTTCCTGAAGTTGGGGGAGAGAGTAGGAGGTATTTAGATAAAAACAACCAGGAAAGATCCAAGGCAATATGATTGCATTCCCTGGTCCTCAAAGGAAGAGAATTCTGTTTATTTTTAAAATACTTGGAAAAATAATGATTTTGTTGTTATTCTCAACCAAGGATATTTTTCCATTGATTTTTAGAGAGAGTAAAAAAGAGAGAAAGAGAGAGAGAAGCAAACATTGATGTAAGGGGACACATTGATTAATTGGCTCCTGCACATATCCTGACTGGAGTCAGGGATCAAGCCTGCAACCCAGTTGTATGGGCACTTCATCAGGAACCCAAGCCAGGACCCTTCAGTGGGTAGGCAGATGGTCTAACCACTGAGAAACACAGGCCAGAGAGGAAGAATAATGTTTTGAAAGTGACATTGGAAAGCAAGGAGAGTGCCACATACTTTTTCTTAACTTTGGAATAGTAGCACTGGAAGCTAAAAACAGCCTTTGTTACCAAAAGTGCTTTTGGGAAAGCCAACATTTTGTTAAAGGGAAGAGTAAATGGAAATACTTTGTAACACAACTAAGAATCATGGACCAGAAAGCACACAGAAAAGATTAGAAGACCAGAAAGAAGTTAGATATGTCAGGAGAGAGAAAACTTACTGGCCTATGGGATAAGAGCATGGGAGAGATAACTAGAGAGGTTTGTATTTTGATTAGATAACTAGAGGCCTGGTGCACAAAATTCATGCACGGTGGGATCCCTAGGCCTGGCTGGCGATCAGGGCTGATAGGGGCCTTCTGGCTGTGGGTCAGGGCCTTCCTTCATTCTGTGCTGCCCCCGGTGGTCATCGTAAGTCAGCGAGTGGTCAAACTCCTGGTCTCTGATTGAACTTGCAAGGGGACACTTTGCATATTAGCCTTTTATATATATAGTTAGAGAAATGAAGGCATGTTGTAATAAATGATTTCATGGTTCTAAATGGGACATTAGTGTCAAATTTGAACAAAATTAAATCAGGCTCATCCTGATTTACCTGGAAAGGCAATTTACAAGAAAAATCATTGTGTTTTAAATATTTGAAGGAAGGGTATGTGGGCCACTAGTGCCTAGCTATAGAAGATATCAAAGCAGAATTGAACTATTCTTATTTCTAAACAGTGGTTAAAGTGGACAAACAATGGCCAGTAATCACAAACCCTCAGCAGCATCTCGCCCTGTTTCACGAGGTGGAATTGGGCTGACAGGAAGGCCTCCTTCTGGAATCCGACCCCCATCAGGAAATATTCGAGTGGCAACTGGAGTAAGTTTAAAACAAATCTATTAAATTCTTATGCATGTATCTTGGTAAAGTTGGAAAGCCTGTTTATAATAAGAAATTCTTTTTGCTCTTTCTTTACTTTATGAGCAAACTATATGTTTGCTTTTTGGAAATGTTGAGAAGTATAAATGTGGGACAGTGTCTGAAAGACACTGTAGAGAGAAGAGGCATGCTCATGCTGATATTCAAACGTATTTTAAAACTACAAGTATTCAAGTGGTGTAGTGTATTGTTGTCAAAATCAAATAAAATGGATAGACCAGAAACAGAATCAAGACATGTAAGAATGTAATTAATGACTAAGGTGGCATTTCATATTAGTTGAAAAAGCATGGAGTATTCAGTAGTGCATTCAAATGACTGAAAACTATTTGTTTTCAAAAATTGATCTCTTACTCAAATTTCTAAATATGTTAGAAACTTTATATTTAAAAATAGGGAAATCATAAATGTACTAGGAAGAAAGTATAGGCAAATATTTCATATAAACTTAATATGGACTAGGACTTTGTAAAATGACACAAATACTAAAAAAGAGGGTATTTTTATATTTTATTTTATTTTTATTATTTTTTAAAAAATATATTTTATTGATTTTTTTTACAGAGAGGAAGGGAGAGGGATAGAGAGCTAGAAACAGCAATGAGAGAGAAACATTGATCAGCTACCTCCCGCACACTCCCCACTGGGTATGTGCCCACAACCACGGTACAAGCCCTTGATCGGAATTGAACCTGGGACCGTTGAGTCTGCAGGCCGATGCTCTATCCACTGAGCAAAACCAGTCAGGGCAGTATTTTATATTTTAATTTACCACATGGAAAACAATATTGAACAGCTAAAAGAAAAATGACAAATTGGTAAAGGAATATTTGCAATATATATGTCATACATAGAGTGCAGAATATTTGAGTTCTTTCTGTATTAAAGTTATAAACCAATCTAAATTCAATGAGATTTCTTCTGGGGATAGAGTGTGTGTGTGTGTGTGTGTGTGTGTGTGTATGCACGTGTGTGCATAGGGGGTTCTAATCTAATAAAAGAGTAATATGAAAATTAACCCTCACTCCCATACACCTAAGCCACGCCCACCTGCCAAGCCATGCCCACCAACTAGTCAGAGTGACAGTATGCAAATTAACCCAGCCAATATGGCAGCTGGCAGCAACGGAGCTAGAGCAAATAGGAAGTCAGCGATGGAGGGGTGGAGGAAACTGTCTGCCTAGGCTGGCTGTGGCCTCTGCTCAAGGCAACAAAGTTTCAATTACAGAAGCCATGAAACTGAAGCAAACAGGAGGGTTCATTGCCTGGCTAGGCAGACTGTGGCCTCTGTTCAAGGCAACAAAGTTTCAATTATAGGAGATATACCCCAGAAACCTGCTTCCAGCCAGCCTTGCTGGGACCTTGGGTCAATGGGAGCTGTGGCCAGTCTGCAAACAGCCCTCAGCCCCTCACCCAGGCTGGCCACACCCCCATGGGGTGAGAGTTCCCACTGGGGGGCTTGGCCAGCCTGCAAACAGCCATCAGCCCCTCACCCAGGCTGGCCAGGCATGCCAGCAGGTGGACATCCCTCGAGGGTCCCAGACTGCGAGAGGGCACAGGCTGGGCTGAGGGACCCCCCCCAACTGCACAAATTTTTGTGCACTGGGCCCCTAGTATCATTATAAAACTAAAATTTATCTAAAACAATAAAAAAACAAAAATAAAGTACAATAGTTTAATATAAAAATATGTTATAAATAATAAGTAAAACAATTTTCTGGTTGCCCAGCAGTCTGGAAACGAACTCTAACTTATATGTAAGATAGTGTCATAAATAAGTGAATCTGTAAGAGAAAACTACATTAGAACAAAATGCATTAACTTTATAAACTGATAATTCTAAGCAGAATAATATCCTATAAAGATAATTATTACATTTTCATTATAATTGTAATAGTGAAATTTGAATATAACCTAAATGGGTTTACAACAGATGAATCATAAAAAATTATATGTCTATCCCTATCATAGACTATTAGGTACCCATTAAAAATATTTTAGGAGACAGCAAGATGGCGGCATAAGGTAAATACCGTAAATGCAGCCGTGAAAAACTATTTCAGAAAAACCACGAAAAGAACACAAGGTCACCACTCGCACCCACAGGAAGGCTGGCTGAGTGAAAATCCTACAACTAGAAAAGAGTCCGAGACTCAGAGGAGCGGCGGAAGCAAAGTACAGAGGTACGGAGGCGCGCGCACGGGCTCGGGGAGAGGGCTGGCGCCAGAGGTCGCGGTTCTTTTCCAAAACGGAGAGAGCTACAAGTTCCCAGCAGCTCTGAACTCCAGTTCCAGGCGAGTTTCTGAGGACCCAGACACCCAGAGAAGGGGGACTGACTGGCACCGGGAGGAAATCCAGAGCGGGTTTCTCTCAGCGTTGCTTGCAGCAATTACCGTGGGACACAGAGACCCGGTGTCTCTCAGCGCAGGGCTGAGAAGCGCCATAGTTATTTGCTCTGCCCCGCCCTGCAAACTCCCTGAGGCCCCACCCCTCCCAAGCTGCGTCAGAGACTTTTGCATATAAAAGACTGAGTAGCCTAAGGCAAAGGCTAACTCAACACCTCCTTAAAGATACAGGAGCCATCCCCACCCAGTGGCCAGAGTGGGACTAACCTAAACAAAACAGATCCACAAGGAACACAGATGCAGTGAGCATAAAAGCCCCACTG
>PVJC01045396.1:0-13680 GCA_004026665.1 Murina feae | reverse complement strand
AACCAAGATTACTCTACCCAGTGACTCTATAATTCAGAATTAAAAACAAAAAACAGATAAAGACTTTTCCAGACAAGAAAAAGCTAAAGATGTCGAGTGCCATTACACCAGTTTTACAAGAAAAATTAAAAGGCCTTCCTTTAAAAAAAATTAAAAATATGAATAACAAAATGGTAACAATGACATTCCTATCAATAATTATTTTAAATGTAAATGTTTTTGAATGCTCCAATCAAAAGACATAGGGCGGCTAAATGGATTTTAAACAAAACATATATATGCTGTCTATAAGAGACTCACTTGAAATTGAAAGAAACACACACTACCTAAAAGCAAAGAGATGGAAAGGATATTTTATGCAACTGGAGATGAAAGAAAAGCTGGTCCAGTAATACTTATATCAGACAAAATCAATTTTACCACAAAAGTTATAACATGAGACCAAGAATGACATTTCATAATGATGAAGTGATCAACCCAACAAGAAAATGTAACCCTTGGAAACTTTTATGCATCTAACATAGAAGCACCTCAATACTATAGAAATCAAGTACTGGGGTGGGGCATAAATTGAGATATTATCCATAAGACAGTATTAGTAAGGCACTTTAACATTTCATTGAAATTCATGGATAAATCACCCAGACAGAAAATCAACAGGGAAACAGAGGTCTCTAATGACACATTAGATCCGACAGTTTTAACTGATTTACATAGAACATTTTACCCCAAAGCAGCAGAATATACATTCTTTTCGCGTGCATATGGAACATGTTCCAGGACACACCACCTGTTGGGCCACAAAATAAGTCTCCATAAATTTACAAAGTTGAAGTCATATCAAAAATGTTCACAAATGACAATGGATAAAAGTAGAAATCAATTACAACAAAATAACTGAAAACCACAAACACATGAAGGCTAAGTAGTACTCTAAACAATGAAGCGTTAACAGATGAAGGAGAAAAAAATCAAAAGATACCCTAAGGTAAATGAAAATGAAAATGAAAAGACAATGACCCCAAACCTATGGGACACAGCCAAAGCAGTTCTAATAGAAAAAAGTATAGCACTAGTATAGGCAAAGCTAATAAACAAGTTAATCTCAATTTACAAATCTAACCTTACACCTAAATAGACTGGGAAAACAACAACAAATAAAGTCCAAATAAAAGACATAATAAAGAATGAGTAGTCCAGCCACTGTGACTCCATGTTTGAGTGTCAACCCGAGTACCAAGAGGACCCTGGTTCGATTTCCAGTCAGGACACAAGCCAGGGGGTCCAGGTTGCTAGGGCTGGAAATGCAGCAGGGGGCATGCAGGAGGCAGCAGATCTATGTTTCTCTCCCCACCCCCTTTCTCTCCCTGTCTCTTTCTCAATCTCTAAAATCAATAAAAACTTATTTAAAAAAATAAATGAGCAACAATAAAATAGTTTCTAAAAATATATAAAAGATCAAGGAAACCAAAAGCTAGTACTTTGGAAAAAGAAAAAACACCACCACAAGGTTAACAAAACTTTAACTAGAGTCATAAAAAAAAAAGATAGGACCCAAATGCATAAAATCAGAAATGAAAGACGATAAGTGACAATGACGCCACAGAAATACAAAAAAATATATAAGAAAATATTACAAATAACAAAATGCCAACAAATTTGCAAATCTAGAAAAAAGGATAGCCGTAGCTTCTTTGGCTCAGTCCATAGTGTCCGGTTTGATTCCAGTCAAGGTCACAGGCCCAGGCTGAGGGCTCCATCCCCACCAGGGGGCGTGCAGAAAGCAGCCCATCAGTGATTCTCTCTCATTATTGATGTTTCTACCTCTCTCTCCCCGCTGGAAGGCGTTCCATCCTTGCTGCTTGACCCAGTCGCTGCAGGGAAGAAACATCTGCACAGCATATGTTCCAAGGGACCTGGCGTATATGGCGCACTGTTTTAATATGTTTGCTCCCCTTCTTAGCGCTATGTGTTCTTACCAGGGCCCCCTCCCCGGAAAAGGTTGTTTTCCCAGCTGGGAATGTTTCCCTAGAGTTAGGGATTAACGGGACTAGGGAAGGGAATGAATCAGTAAAACCCCCTAGTGTTACAGAAATACCGTGTACCACTTATAACGAACTTAGACTAAGACTGTTAGCAATAAATTTAGGACTTGCTAGGCCCACATCCCCAGGAAGTCTACCCACCAGAGAAAGTACCAAAGCCTATACCCCTAAAAACCCACTGATGCAGGGCAGGCCCAAGGAAGACCACCAGGAAGGCTAAAAGGACAACCATTAAACAGCTAAAGAAATACTGCTGCAAACAGTGCAGGCAGGCTCCCTATCTAAAAATCTTATGCGAGCTATGCACGCAGAAAGACTTAACCCAAGTGCCAGACAGGTAGTTAATCACCATAGCTAAGAACAATCACGCTTAAGCTACCCAAACTTTACTCAGGCCATAGAATAGGAAAACCTCCTTCAGTATTTCCTTATAGCTTAACAGTAGAGCAATAGAATAGTAACCTTAGAATAGAAATAGCAAACTAGCCCTTAAAATGGAACACAGACTAACCTTTAGAATAGAACATAGAAACATAGACAATAGGTAAGATTAAAATCAGCAGAGCTAAATAGAAATAAGATTTTTAGCAAAGGTCAGATAAGAAGCTGTAAACATAAAGCAAGAAACTGTAAAAGGTCAAAGTAGGAACCAAAATATGCCATGATGTAACTATAGATGTATGCTCATAGAATCAAATAGTATAAATACAGTTGTAACAGGGCAAGAAAGGAGAACCTGATTATGCAGATCATCTGAACGCTGTCTCTGTGTCTTTCATTCTTCGCCAACGCCATCCACACCTTTGGGGACCCCTGGACCACTGGGGCTGGACTCCAGCATCTCCCTCTCCCTTCCTCTCTGAAATCAATAAATACATATTACCAATAAATGAATTTAAGAAAAAAAGAATGAATTCCAAGAAACATACAATTTTCTAAGACTGAGTAAGAAGAAACAGGAAATCTGAATAGACATATAAATACTAATAAAATTGAAACCATAATAATAATTAAAAAAAACACCTAACAAACAGAAGCCCTGGTCTGAATGGCTTCACAGGTAAATCTCCCCAAGTTTATTTTTTTTAAAAAATTAGCACCCATCCTTCTCAAACTATTCCATAAAATTTAAGAGAAGGAATGGCTCCCAAACTCCATTTATGAGGCCACCAGTACCCTGATTGCAAAATAGGCAGGCCAATATCTCTGATGAGCATAAATGCAAAAATCCTCAACGAAATATTAGCAAAGTGGGATTCATTCCCCAGATGCGAGGTACCTTCAACATTCTCAGATCAATCACCTGATACACCACATGATCAACAACAAATCATATAATCAAATCATTGACTACCAAACAAGCATTTGACAAAATTCAGCATTCATTTACGAATAAAATTAACAGCAAGGTGGGGTTAGAGGGAATGTACTGGAACGTAATAAGAGCCATATGTACTAGTAACAAACCTATAAACACAAAAATAAACTAATTAAATAAAAAATTTTTTAAAGGGCCAGTTTCCAACTGTACCTTCGTCTCATGGGGCCTGGAACCTGGGCTTCCAGGGCACCACTGGGGATCCAGGAAGGGGGGGTTTGATGGGGTTGGAAGGTGAGGCTATGGGGAGGGCCAGGCTCTGGGAGCGGGTCCAGGACCTCTAAGTGCCTCTACTTTTGCCCCCAAGGCCATGAACTGCCCCACCCCTGCTGGAGCCAGTGGTGGAGGGCCCCGTGGGAGAGGTCTAGGGCCCCTGGAAATCTGACCAAAGAGCCGCAGCAATAACAGCGTTGGTCCCCACAAACCACCCATGGTCACGCAGTTGTTTTCTTCTTCTTTGAAAAGTTCGATGATGGTTTCAAAGCTGCTTGGACCTAGCCTGTACCTGCTGTAGCCAGAATAGCAGACTCAGTCACTGGAGTGTGTTTACTGAACACTATTTGCTGGAGAAGGAAGAACCAGCTCCTTAGGGGAGCCTGAAGGCTCTTACCAGTCTGGCCAACCTCCATATAAATCTTCCACATGATAGAGGAGCATAGCAATTCCTCCTTTAGAAAACTGTTGTTGGAAACTACTGTTTGAACTACTCTGTTATTCTTAGTCTCCTATTCTGTAGGTCGACTCTGTTATTTTTAGACTAAGGGCCCGGTGCACAAAAATTTGTGCCCTCTCACAGTCTGGGACCCCTCTGGGGATGTCCTGCTTGCGTGCCTGGTCAGCCTGGGTGAGGGGCTGATAGCTGTTTGCAGGCTGGCCACAGTCTCTTCAGGATTCGGGTCCCTACTAGGGTACCTGGCCAGCCTGGGTGGGGGGCTGATGGCTGTTTGCAGGCTGGCCAAGACCCCCAGTGGGGACCTTCACCCCATTGGGGTGTGGGCAGCCTGGGTGATGGACTGAGGGCTGTTTTCAGGCTTTCAGGCTGCCCACAGCTCCCATTGACCCAACGTCCCAGCAAGGCTGGCTGGAAGCAGGATTCTGGGGTTTATTTATCTTCTATAAGTGATACACTGTTCCTTTAAGCCAAGGCCTAGGCAGGTAACGAAGCCTCCTGTTGGCTTCAGCTCCGTGGCTTCTATAATTGAAAGAATGTTGCCTTAGTTAGAGGCTCAGCCAGCCTAGGCAGACAGTGTCTTCCATTGCTGGTGCAACGGAAGCCTGCTGTTTGCTTTAGCTTCGAGGCTTCTATAATTGCAACTATGTTGTCCTGAGCCGGGAGAAGCCCAGCCGCATAGGCAGACAGTTTACTCCTGGTGCAAAGGAAGCCACCTCTTTACTCCAGCTTGGTGACTGCCCGCCTCCATCTTGGCTGGGTTAATTTGCATACAGTTGCTCTGATTGGCTGGTGGGCGTGACTTAGGCATCCCGTAGAAACAGTCAATTTCAATATTACTCTTTTATTAGATTAGATAGTCCCTTAGTCTGTGAAATAACTGTTTTTGTTTGAGTAATAGTAAAAGATAAAAACTTAACTATCTGATCTTGCAAGCTAGCCATCTAATGTAATGGACTAATACTGATAATAATTTCCATATTCTTATGCCAAATGTTTGTTCTTTATGTATCCAAGATTACAAACTGTCTGTAATAACTCACACAAAACCCTTTGTAAAACCTGCAAAGAAGCTCAAAAGGTATAAATACAGGAAACTTCCTGTGTGACTTCACTCAGAGATTTGGAAGAGACACCTCCCTCTGGGCTGCGCGCAATAAACAACTCCTAATAAATTGGCTCGTTAAGGCATCTTGTATCTCATTCACTGATTTATGATACAATAGAGGAGCACTTGTTGCAGACTCTGTAGCCCTGAGCGATGCCTTCTTAGTGCAGTGGCTCTGCTCCAGTCTCTGGAACCAAAAGACCTGTCGGAATTCCAGCCGTGCCCCTTGCTAGGTGATGAGGTGGCCCTGAGAATGCACCTCACAGACCCACACATCAAGGAGCCTAATTGACCAAGGAGTCCAGCTGCTGTGCTCTGAAATGCAGCCCTGCACCTGTGCCAAGGCCTTGCTGCTTTCACAGCTCAGCAGCCAAACATGACAGATGCTAAGGTAGGCCTGTTTCTGGGAGACACAATGTTAGGGTTGCCAAAGGAGGAACACACAAGGCCAAGATAGTAAGGGATTATAACTTTACTAGAGGCCCAGTGCACGAAATTCACGCACGGGTAGGATCCCTAGACCTGGCCGGTGATCAGGGCTGATCTGTGGGGTGACCGGTGGGATGATTGGGGGGGTCCCCCATTTGGATCCACCTTGACTGGCCTGGCACCACCTGCTCACTGGTCCCACGTGCCCCCTCTCCACCTCCCTCCACCGCTGTCGCCTCCCTCTGTGGCACCCGCCTTGGCTGGCCTGGGGTCTGCAGCCTGGGGGCAGCTCCTGGGTTGAGTGTCTTCCCCCTGGTGGTCAGTGAGCATCCTAGCAACCAGTTTTTCTGCCATTTGGTCGATTTGCATTGTAGGCTTTTATAACATAGGATAAGGTCATCTGGAGACGAGATGGGCTGAGCACCCACATGGCACTAGCACTAAAGAGGGGAAGTCAGAGCTTTTTAAAGGATACTGGGCGGGCTTTTTCTGGGTGGAGAATTCTCTGTGCAAGTGCAGATTCAAGGAAACTCTGGAGAGGAGAGATAATGGTCTTAGCAAGTGGAATATGGTATAAGTAAGTGGAATGTCCATTGTGAAGTGCCCTAAAGGTCAGTAATCAGGGGAGAGGGTATCGATTCAATTATTTGATCAGAGCTAACATTCCAATCCTTTTGTTTTATGGAATGGGGAGGAAGGTCCTATCTCCCATATTGACTTCCTGCTGATGGGGGACATCGAGATCACAAGGGAATGGACTTTGATAGTCATGGGCTGGACGAGGGATAGAAGCAGCATGATTTCCCCGAGAGACTGGGTGGTGAAGGCTCTAAAAAGAAGGAAATTTCATCGCATGGTACTCAAAGTCCCCCGTTGAGTGATTTGGGAGGTAAAAGCTGGTCCTGAGGTTGCCACAGCTTCACTTACCTGGTTTTGCTGCTTTTCTGAGCCGGGAGCTGAAATACAACTGAGACCTAGATATTATCTTTAGGGAGGGAAAGCTCAGGGGTCTGAGTTGCCTGACTAGTGATATGAAAGGGGAGGATAGGTTACCTTGGGGGTGTTGTTTTCCCAGTTTTTCCCCTTGCTGTGCATCCACAGCTTTCTGGTAGATCCTGAGATAGGATTTCAAAATAGGTAGAGCAGTGGTTAAGTTCTATGGCAGTTCCAGCCCCTGCTGTGATGCCGAGGGTTAGGAGGAGAGGGATTATCTGGACTGCCCTGTTGTGTTGGATATGATGGGCTACCAGGACAGGTAAAGACTGATTATTGGGAGCCACATCTACATTGGGTGAGAGATATATGAGAGTACATGTTCCTGTCCAGTTGGATCAGGAGGCAGATGTATGTATGTGTTTTCCCCACAGAGGAAGAAAAAGCCCTGATCAGGTATAGAGAGAAGAGGTGGACTAAAGGGTATGAGGTTTCTTTTCCTGGTTCCAAGCTCCAAGCCAAGAGGGTAGTTGCCATGGCATTACCAATAAGGAGTGACAGGTGAGTGGTTGAGAGTCTATTGCAGTGAAAGTGGCAGGAAAGCTAAAATGGGCTGTTATCCAAGGGAAAAGTGAAAGGGAAGGATAGAGGCTGTTGGAGCCTGAGGCCTGGATGGTTGGATAAGAAGTAAAACAGATGAGCTATAGGAAATAACCATTGGCTTCTGGGGAGACCGTTTGGTAGTTCTATGTTAACTGTGGTGTTGCAAGATGATGATGGGAGGTGGCCTATTGTTATACTGCCCTGTGACCTTGTAAAGCATATAGGGGCTTGGGTAATTAGTGGGCTGTGCACAGTGATAGATAGGACCTGTGACTGGGAGGAAGGAAGGAGCTACCTTAGTAAGAGATAGAATATAAGCACGGAAAAGAAGGGAGGCCTGATTTGCCTGGGCTGTAGGATAATTACCTAGAAGGGTGTCTACCTTTTTGAGAAATATAGTTCCCTTTTCCTTCTTACAAGCTAGAGTGATTTTTGCCTGACTCCATTTCTTGATTGGGTTAGGGATGGTGGTATATGCTGAAGAGGAGAGGGAAAGGCAGAGCCAGCAAACTCTGGCAAAGGTTGGATTGGTCTGGTTGAGGAGGGAATAGGTAAGTATTCATTTGAGATGAATGGAGGTGAGAGAGTTCTTTTGGGAGGAAGAGAGGAGGACTGGAACAGAATGAGGAGAGCTAATCCCCACTTCCAGAGCCGGGATTGTCCCAATGAGGGGGGAAAGTATGTTCGAGATCTAGAAAGAAAATCTCATCGCATGGTAATCCCAGTCCCCTTGTAGAGGGGTGTCCCATAGAAAGGGGTGAATCCTGATGCAAAGGGAGAGGGGCAGTAGCTAGGACCTGTAGGATTTGTATTGGGACAGGAGGTGGGCTTCCCGGGAAGTCAGGGTTGATAGGGTCAGTACATAGGGGGCATGTGCAGGGGTGTTCACTTATTTGTCCTCTTCCTCTGGGATATGGATAAGATGGAGTCTGGCGGGCCCAACTGGTGGCTCTAATACTTAGGGGAAGGAGATGTTCCAAAGGAGGAACCATGGGGTATGTCCTGATAGTTTAGCTGCAACTGGGACAGTTAAAGTACCTGATAAGGGCCTTGCCATCAGGGCTGTAAATTATTGATGGGATGGATTTCCTTTTAGAGGTCCTGGTGCCCTGGCTGTAGAGGAGCAGGGGGACTGTCTCCTGTAAAAAGTCTAAGGAGGACCTGATCAGCACTTGTCAGATGAGATTTAAAATGGGGACACAGTCTCCTGGAGGGGTCCTTGTGGAAGGGAACTTTCCTAACAAAAAGGGTCTTCCATACATGAGTTCAAAGGGACTAAGAAAGGAGGGTACATGGGGGAATTGACCTGATGTGCATAAAGGCTAGAGGTAGGAGAGTAGTTTAAGGTTCCTTAGTTTGGAGAGTTAATTTAGTTAGTTGAGACTTAATTAAGGGATTTGCCATTTGGATTTAAACTGCCACATTTTTCCTGAAAGATAACATGCTAAGGTTTGGGTGACAATGAGTTCAGCTTCTGATAGGAGCAGGATGGTTAAGTAAGTGCAGTTTTGCAGGAAAGCAAGGTGTTCTTTGGGAAGGGGTGGTGCTGTGAGAAGGTGCTGAGGTGAGAGCAGTTTTCAGAACATTTAAGGGGGCGAGAATGCTGGGCTTGGGATCTAATGGCTCAGGGAGGGATCCCTTCACTGCGTCATAGAGGGAATTTGTGAGACGACTAAAGCTGGGAACTAGAGGGGACAGTTCCCAGCCAGCCCAAGAAAGACTATTTCTTGTCTAGAGGAGGGGACAGTCATGGAGGAGATAAGGCATTTAGGGTCCATGGTAATGGCTCAGCTTTGTGGGGTGACAGTGAAAGTGAGGTAGGTGACTGGTATTAGGGATACTGGGCTTTATGGGGGGATGCCCGGTAGCCCTGGTTGGGAACTGAGCTACAATGAGAACAGAGTCAATAAAGGGGTCTCTACTAAGATGCAGTGTAGAGTGAGGTGGCTAATGGCTGTAAGACTAGTCTGTCAACCCTGATAATAAACTGAGGTAGGGACAAGTTGCCCCAGTGTCAGTTAAAAGGAAATTGGCTTACCTGCTACCACAATCGTTCCTGAGGCAATGTCCTGGTGATGTGAGCCTGTGGGGCCTTGTCAGCTTCAGTGTTGGGTGGTCAGTCCCAGAAGGTATGGGATCTCCATTCCGGATCCAGGGGGTGGCCTTGCTGGGGTCTGAGCTGGAGGGGCCAGACTAATTTCCAGGGACCTTCCTTTTTGCACATTGAGGTGTAGGGTTTGAGCAGCACTTGGTCCAGTGTCCTCCCTTTTTGCATTTGAAGAATGGGCCCGGAGGAGTTTTAGGCCCTGACTTACCTTTGGTTGGAGGACCGGCATTTTGTTTTGGGTTCATGAAAGTAGTGACCAGGAGCTGAGGGCCTTCTTCTGGGCCTCAGCCTTGGCTTTATCTCACCTGTGTGTTTTTTTGGATTTGCATCTCTTTGTCTCTATTATTAAAGCCCTTAATGGTTAATAAGGTCTTTTGGAGGGATTTATGGACCTGTGTCTATTTTTCAGTTTGTGGCATATGTCTGGGATTGATTGAGATATAAAATGGATGTTCAGAAGAAGGGCTCCCTCTGGGAAGGTGGAATCTAAAGTGGCAGGTTTCTGTAAGGTCTCCATGAAGCGGGAAGGAGAGAGCTGGGGTTTTGTCAGGGCCCTGAGTGACTTTATTAAGTTTGTCAAATTCCTTAATAAAAGTGGTTGAGTCAGTGGGAAAGACATGAGACGCCTCTCAATCTGTGTGATTTTGGATATGGCCAATGGAATGTTTACCCAGACAATACCTCAATTCCTGCTACATCCCTCAGGGGTAGAATGGACATGGGAATAGAAGAGGCTGTGAGGAGGGTGGTCTTTGTGTGGTCTGAGAGCCTGTGTTAGGTGGGAAAAGGCTGTTTTTGTTCTTGAATTTGGGATCTCAGGGGCCATAAGAAAGGCATTTGTTAGTTTGGAGGGTTTGGGTTTTTGGGAATCTGCTGGGGCTGACTAGCAGACCCAG
The DNA here is from genome assembly GCA_004026665.1 of Murina feae. Taxonomy (NCBI): domain Eukaryota; kingdom Metazoa; phylum Chordata; class Mammalia; order Chiroptera; family Vespertilionidae; genus Murina; species Murina feae. Next base: position 3,511 of record PVJC01045396.1, on the reverse strand, counting down.
AGTGACAGAGGTATGATTACTGTGACACAAGATTGCTGTGAAAGGGACGGCTAAGGGACTGGCTGGCTAAAGGAGCCAGATAGTCTCAATCACCTCCCTCTTCAGGCATTTATTGTTACATCAGTTTGAGATAAAATTTATTTTTTAGATAGTCAGTAGGGTAAGTAATTTTGGGAGGACACATGTGTCCTTTAAGCAGGAGCACCTGAAAATTAAGAATAAAAATTCCAGTAAAACACCCAGGAGAAAAGACCTGTTTGGAAAAGTCAAGGCAGGGTCTGCTGCCTTCAGCAAGGTCCATCCGACCTTTCAGAGATTCCTCCTTACAGACTTGCCAACTAAACCCAATGATTCCCCAGAGGAATCTGCTGCAGGTGAGGGAGGGGATGTGTAAGGGGATGAAGGTTGGTGGTCTGCTGGGTCAAAAGTAGATTCAGAATCAAAAGTGTTTGGGGGTATAATGTTTTGGGTGAAGGAGAAGAATCTGATGGGTACAGCAGGACTGACAGAGGGTGGAGACTGGAGGGTGAAAAGGTCTGGACATAGGGAATCTCTGACCATTTTCCACTGTGGTGACAGCAATTAGCTAAATTGTGCAATGTGTTAAAATTGCAAGTGCTGTCTCACTGTTTTGATTTCTGTTTCCTTGGTGACTAATGATGTCCAGGATTTTTTCATATGATCTTGATCATTTGCATATCTTCTTTGGAAAAATGTGTATGCAGATACTTTACCATATTTAGATTGATTATTTCACTTTTAAGAGTGCCCTACATGGTTTGGCTCAGTGGATAGAGCGTCAGCCTGCGATCTGTTATGTCCCAGCCTTCTATTCTAGTTCCAGTCTGAGGAGAACTGTTCATCAGTTTGTAATTTTTAAGTAATTACTATCTAGTTTTGCATACCATGACAAAACATCATATCCCCAGGAGTGGCACACCGGGTTCCAAAGTGTTGATGGTACCCTTTCAACCAGAACTCATTAATTTAATTACCTGTTTCTGTTCATTTAATGTTCCTTCAAAAGGGGGCAGCCTAGAGACCTTGAACTACAGACAGGTGTCCTTATTGACTCAAGAAAACAGTGGAAGCTGTTGCAAGACCAAGGGGGGCAGTGTGGCTAATTTCTGACTGTTCCTTCAAGGGAGGCGTGGCTCCAACAAGGGGACAGGGCACCACCTCCTGCACCTGTGCACTTCAGGGAAGGGGGAAATCACTAGCATTTTGAGCCCATTTAATGAGATGTGGTGCTGCACTGCATTATGGGAGACAAGTGAGGTGAGTGACCCTGGGGTTGTTGAGATGACATTTGCCACAGGCCATGGAGAGGGAATTCTGGAGCGTTATTCCACAGGAATAGGCACCAGCTTTGGTGGGAGGGCTACACACTGTGGAGGCAGATCTGAAGTGAGGAGGCCGGGTGTGGTCAGCACATGCACTTCTGAAAACACAAGGGAGTGTGCACAGGACTCAGGGAAGGCTCTTTAGGGACCAGTAGGCTCCTGGAGACTCCTAGGAAAAGACAAGGCATCCCCTTAGATATTGTTGGTGGATGGAGACTGTTGGGAAATGTGTTTCTTGGCACAGTGGGGGTTACTGTTTCAGAGGTGTGTTCTTCATGACATGGGCTCTGGGTTCTGTCCCTGCTTCACCTCAGAGTCACCTGGGGCTACATTTTGCCAACTCTGATTGTCTTTCCACTTAGGAAAAAGGAAATATGAATGTTAAACAAAGGGACCACTTGTGTTTATTTTGATGTTAGATTTGGCTATTTCCACCTAACTTATCTCATAGTAGAAAATTGACAAAGTGATATAGGTGTTGCATTTAAACATGTCTCCCAGAGAGCAGGCACAGATTCGGCTTGAGATGGGAAATATAAGGACTAGAAAAGGCCTCAAGACCTGCCCTGGGAAGACATGAGGCTGATGCCCAAGGATTAGATTAGGACATTCCCAGGCTGATCTCACTTGTGCACACCAGTTAGATTCCCCATTTCAGACCATCGCATTTCCTGAACAGGACTTGAGAACCCTGGTGTCACCTCAAAGGTGGGTGCCAGGAGCCCTACCACTGTCTCAGCAGTTGTGTGAATAATGGCACACAACAGCGGTTGCCTGAGAGGGTGTTTCCTAAAGTCAAATTCAGTATCAAGAACGTCTTGTTGTGGCCTGTATGCTTCTCCAGACCTCAGTTCTTTATCAGGAGGACACCAAGGGGGTGGAAGGAAGTGTTACACATGCAGAACAAGTTTACCATTTTTGTTGTTTCATATTGTTTTTAATATCTGCACATACTCTTTCAAGAGCAGTTATGAGTTTTCCCAAATGCAGTTACACCACCACCAAGACGGAACGCACTCCATCAACTCAAAGGAACACAGTCCTCCAACCCTGTACCTTTTCTGGAATGTCATGCAGTGGATCACCACACTGTGTTCTCAGTCCTTTTCAGAAACTTTGACACTGCATTTGCAAGGGTACAGAATTATACAAGGCTGATAGTGTTCTTAGGAGTTAAAGTTTTTGACTTTGGACAATATAGCACACATTAGGACTTTAAAAAGGAGATTCTACTGTTATGAGTTATGTAAATTGGGATGAGATTTCTGCTTGCCTTTCTTCATTTGCATGGTGGGAGGAATGATGGGGGCAGGGATCATAGGAGATACCAATGATTATAAAATCACAAAATATCTACACCGCTAAGAAAACATAAATTAGCACTGAAATGAGAAGAGGGACCAAGTCTAGATGTCCTTTGCTCTTCAAGAAATAAAAGCAACATCTTTTCCCCATGTTTCATAACATCTCCTAAAAGTGTAAACATGGAGGACTGAGCAAGATGGCGGCATAAGGTAAACACCGTAAATGCAGCCGTGAACAACTATTTCAGAAAAACCATGAAAAGAACACACGGACACCACTTGCACCCACAGGAAGGCTGGCTGAGTGAAAATCCTACAACTAGAAAAGAGTCTGAGACTCAGAGGAGCGGCGGAAGCAAAGTACAGAGGTACGGAGGCGCACGCACGGGGCTCGGGGAAAGGGCTGATGCCGGAGGTCACAGTTCTTTTCCAAAACGGAGAGAGCCACAAGTTCCCAGTGGCTCTGAACTCCAGTTCCAGGCGAGTTTCTGAGGACCCAGACACCTGGAGAGGGGGTATTGACTGGCACCAGGAGGAAATCCAAAGCGGGTTTCTCTCAGTGTTGCTTGCAGCAATTACCACGGGACACAGAGACCTGGTGTCTCTCAGTGCAGGGCTGAGAAGCACCATAGCTATTTGCTCCGCCCTGCCCTGCAAACTCCCCAAGGCCCCGCCCCTCCCAAGCTGCATCAGAGGCTTTTGCAGATAAAAGACTGAGTAGCCTAAGGCAAAGGCTAACTCAACACCTCCTTAAAGATACAGGAGCCAGCCCCACCCAGTGGCCAGAGTGGGACTAACCTAAACAAAACAGATCCACAAGGAACACACTCGGGGCAGATGCAGTGAGCATAAAAGCCCCACTGA
>PVJC01045395.1:0-13724 GCA_004026665.1 Murina feae | reverse complement strand
TCATGGATTCCTTCTCATTTTGTTGAGCACTTTTCTGGTCCCTGATCCGGGTTGGTTTGAATGACATTGGTGAGATGGAGGCCTCCCTCAGGTTTTCTTCCTTCCCGAGTTCACTCATCTCATAAAATGGGGAAACCTTAGCCTTAGCTACGTGACTCCTTAATGCAGGAGGTGTTCTTGTGGAGGCTTGGGGTCTGGCACAGGTAGGGTGGGAGGATGGTTGGGAGTGGGAGGTTAGGTAGGGGTGGGGTCCATTGGTGGTGGGATGGGAGTGCAGATGGGGGTGGGAGAGCAGGGGGGCAGGTGGGGTGCAGGTCTATGGTGGTGGTGGTGGCTGGATGAAGAGTTTGGCTTGTCTAGTCTGAAGTGCTGGGATGTCAGCGCAGATTTTTCTTAGAGCTGGCAGGTGTTCCACTCACAGCGTGCTGAGACTCAGTGATGAATAATTTCCAGAGACCCGCTGTAAGGCAACGAAACTATAGTTGACAAACTCCGTATTGTGCTCTTAAAACATTTTGTTACGAGAAGCATCACACTGTGGTCAAGAGCTCAGGCTTCGGGTTAGGCGGAGCTGGGGAGGGTTCTATCTCAGCAGTGTCTAGCTGTGTGATCTTGTTCAAATCACCACATCTCTCTGAGTTTCTGATTTTTCATCTGGGAAATGGGGTTAATGGTTTCCACTTCACGGATTTGCATGAAGCAGTTCACACAATGCCTGACACATACATCACCAGCATGAAACACATTATAGCCATTATAAGTCCCCATCTTTGCAAAAGTTAGTGCTTATTTTAGGGACAGAAAGGTAGAGAAATGGGAAAACCTAACAAAGAGATCAGAACAGATTTTTTATAACACCCAATTACCTCTTCCTAACACTGTGAGTCCAAATCTTCAGCTACCTGTGTCTTTACATAGTATTTGTGGTATTTTGGGGACACCCTGGAAATCCAACTATCATGCATTGTCTTATTTTTAATTGGCAAAGATATTCAAATACCCAAGTAATAAACCTATAAATAAGATGTAAATGGAGGAAAGCCTGTTTATATTTTAGACAGTCAATAGCCATTATTTATCAAGCCAGTTAACCATCTAGTCTTCACCTTTGTTGCTAAATGGATGCTGAGAAATATGACAATATGGCATTTCCCATGTGACTGAAAACTGTCGTTTTATTCTTACTGGCCTTAATGATGCAATCTGAGGCTACGCTTGTAAAGCTCTGGGCACAGTGCCTGCCAGAATGCTGTTCATTGGGTGTTAATTGGCTTCCTTTACTCCTGCTCCATATCCCTGGGGTTCTTGGAGGTGTGTACCCCTGGGTTCCAGGGACCCTGGTGTTCGAAGTGCTGACATTTACTGTAAGATCTGTAGGTAGGTCCTGTGGAGACTTCAAAGGGTGTCTTGTATTGGATCTGTTTCAAAAGCTTGGTACAGGAATACTTTAAAAAAGACAGGATGGTAATCCTTTTAAAATGCCAATAGGGTATTTGAAAATAAGACAGGTATCACTATGTCAATCTAAAACCTCTCTAAGCAGCCACGGAAAAGAGACCAGAAAGTTACTATTCCTGTGTATAAGCAAAATCATATCCTTTGCCTATTTTCCTCAGCCTCTTAAAGCTCTTCAAAAGGATAAAATCTTATGAAAATTATGCATAATTAAAATGACCTCAGTTTCATGAATTATCCATGGAATGAAATTTCTATAGAATAGTCAATCATAAGACTTAGAATATTAAATTATCTTTTGTACATTCAGGGTTTGATTTAACAAAATTGGTAGTTATTCTCTTCACTTCTTTGTTCATTAATGTATTTAACAAGGGAAGAAATTCAACAATAAACATTCAATATTTTATTTGAAGTAATGGAGAAAATTCTCTGTGTTTTCAGAAAGCAACATATACATTATCTTATTTGACAGGCAAAGAGCAAGCCATAGGAATGATTACATGCAGATGCTGTTTCACTATCTGCATCTTCTCAGTCTCTTATCAATGCATTTTCCGAGATTTTCCAAAGAAGAGAGAGTGGAACAGCTTGAAAATTTAAGGAGGACGACATGGAAGTTTACCTGAAGGAGATGAAAATTTAAACAAAGCATTTATTTATTTATTTATTTATTTATTTATTTATTTTCATTTTCTTTTTAAATGGCAATTTACATTTGATATTATATTATGTTAGTTTCAGGTGTACAGCATAGTGGTTAGATAATCATACATTTTACAAAGTGTTCCCCTCATATTTCTAATACTCATCTGGCAGTGTATAGTTATCACAATACTAGAGGTCTGATGCACAGAATTCGTGCAAGGGGCTCAGCCCTCTCAGCCCGGCTTTGTCCAGAAGATAAATCAGAAGGACATCTGCAAGGTCATTCAGCTGTCCAGTCTAATTAGCATATTATGCTTTTATTATTATAGATTATGAACTCTACTAGGGGCCCGGTGCACAAAAATTTGTGCACTCGGGTGGTTCCTCAGCCTGGCCTGTTCCCTCTTACAGTCTGGGACCCCTCGGGGGATGTCCACCTGCTGGTGTGCCTGGCCAGCCTGAGTGAGGTGCTGAGGGCCATTTTCAGGCTGGCCACACTCCCTTCAGGGTTCAGGTCTCTACTGGAGTACCTGGCCAGCCTGGGTGAGGGGCTAAGGGCTGTTTTCAGGCTGCCGACAGCTCCCATTGACCCAGGGTCCCAGAGAGGCTGGCTGGAATCAGGTTTCTGGGATTTATTTATCTTATATAATTGAAACTTTGTTACCTTGAGCAGAGGCCTAGTCAGGTAATGAAGCTTCCTGTTTGCTTCAGCTCTGTGGCTTCTATAATCGAAACATTGTTGCCGTGAGCAGAGGCCCAGCCAGCCTAGGCAGGCAGTTGCAACGGAAGCCTCCTGTTTGCTCTAGCTCTGTGGCTGCCAGCCTCCATCTTGGCTGGGTTAATTTGCATACAGCTGTCTGATTGGCTGGGGGCATGGCTTGACTGGGGGTGTGGCTTAGGTGTCTCGGGGTGATAGTCAATTTGCATATTACTTTTTTATTAGAGTAGATTCCATATGCTGTGTTTACATCATCATGACTGTATTGTAACTGTGAATTTGCACTTCTTAATCCCTTCATCTTTTTCAGCCAGTCTCCCAATGCCCCTTCCCTCTGGCAACCTTCAGTCTGTTCTCTACATCTATGAGTCTGTTTTGTTTTTATTTGCTTATTTTGTTCTTTAGATTCCACATATAAGTGAAATCAGATGGTATTTGTCTTTCTCTGACTGATTTATTTCACTAGCATAATAGCCTCTAGTTCCATCCATGCTATTGCAAGTAAGTTTTCATTCTTTTTATGACCTAGTAATATTCCATTGTATATATGTACCACCACTTTTTTATCCACTTGTCTATTGATGTACACTCAGTTTGCTTCCATATCTTGGCTACTGTAAATAACACTGCAATGAGTACAGGGGTACATACATTCTTTTGAATTAGTGTTTTGGGTTTCATGGGTTATATACCCCAAACTGGAATCACTGGGTCATAAAGCATTTTTAAGTTTTTGAGGACCCTCCATACAGTTTTCCACAGTGTCTGCATCAATCTGCATCCCCAGTAGTGCACTAGGGTTCCTATTTCTCCACATCCTGGCCAACAATTTTGTTTGTGGGCTAGAGCAATTGTTAATGAAATAAGGTCTATACTTAGAGGTTAGCAAACTGACCAACCAGGCCCTTTTTATACATAAAGTTTTATCGGAACCCAGCCACACCATTTGTGTTCATATTGTCTGTTTTCTGCTTTATGTTTACCTCATGTTTTGAAGAAAACAATTTCCTGTGTCTTAGGTGTGAGTATAGCCTTTGCTGATGGTCTCTGAAGAACCCTTGGATGGGTTAAGATGGAAGGGTGGTGCATGTCAGTCTCAGTCTCCAAGTTCAGGTTAGAACTGGTACTGCTGCAGAGAGTGGGGGCTGGGGAAATGGGCTGCTTAGCCTAATGTTTATGCTGTTCAGAGCTTGACATCAGCAATCTGAAGAACTGATACATTTACTGCTTTTTACCCCAGTGCCATATTGTTTGTATAAAAGGATCTGAGAGTGCCCATGGAGAGTTCTGGAAGAGATGAATGGGGCCTTTTGTAGTTGTTCTGGGGGATAAATGTTTGAAGACCACATTGCAACCTTCTTCCTGTGCAGCAGGTCCAACAAGGACCTGCATGGGCTGGGCAGGGCTGGTCATTTATAGCCAGGAGTACCAGGTTCACAGTCACTTGGGACCTCTAATTTTATCTAGCCCAGTGTTTCTACACAGGCAAAGAAAATCTGTGTTCTGTGAGTTAAAGTGTTCCGCTATTAAAAGTGAGTAACGAACAGTTTTAATTTAATTTAATAGGAAAAAAATAATGGATACATTCATCAATTTCACAGTTTTCCTTTGAAATCACAGAACTTTCTGGTGTCTGCTACATTTCCCTTTATTATTAATTCATGTATATGCTCATTTACTCAACAAATGTTTTCAGCAGGCCTTTTATATGCATGTACCAGGAACTGTGTTAGAGGCCTAGAATAGATAAATGAAGAAAGATGGGACCTAGTCTAGTGGGGTAGCCATTCAACAAGTTAATATTTTTGGAGGTAGGATGTCTGAATTCAAATCCCAATACCTCCACTAGCTAGCTGTGCAACCTTCATCAAATTCCAAGACCTCCACATGCCTCTGCTTTCTTACATATAAAATATGAAAAATAACTTAATGGGTTGTAATGGTTCTGACTCCAATTCCGATGTGTGGGGATTTTCCCACACCAAGCAATTCTTTGACACGATTGGGCATCCTACAATTCAACTGAATTCTGATCCTATCCATCTGGAGATACCGTCAGATCCCACAGGTTAGGATTCAGTCCCCCGAAGACTTCTCCCTCCCCTTTCAGATGTCAGTCACATGTCAGGTAGTTCGTTTTTTCTGACCAGCTGTAGATTGGAGGTTCCAATGGATAACCTCCCTCCACCCCCGCCACCTTGAGTTCCATTAATTAAATGTTTTATTTACTAGATCCCTGGTCTATTTTATTTAAAATATTTATTTATTGATTTTAGTGAGGGGGGGGGGAGAGAGAGAGAGAGAGAGAGAGAGAGAGAGAGAGAGAGAGAGAAGAGAAGAGAGAGAAGAGAGAGAAGGATTTGTTCCAATTTTTTATGCATTCATTGGTTGCTTTCTGTTTGTGTGCTGATGGGGGATTGAACCCACAACCTTGGCATATTGGAATGATGCTCTAACTAACTGAGCCACACAGCCAGGGCGATCACTGGTTTATTTTTAAAAAGATACAACTCAGGAATGACCAGGTAGAAAGGATGCTGAGTGCATAGGCAGAAGAAGAGAGTGCCACTTTCCCCTAATCTCTGTGTTTTTATTAACCTAGAAGCTCTCCAAGCATTGTTATTGTGGGGTTTTATTGAGGCTTCCATAGATAGGCATGTGCTTAAATCTTTGGCCATTGATGTTTAAACTCAATCTCCAGCCATTCTCCCGCGACCAAGATTGGGGTGGGACTGAAAATTCCAACCTTCTAAATCACAAGGTTGGTTAGCTGGCAACCAGTCCCCATCCTTAGCAGCTTTCAGAGTCACTTCATTAACACGGTTTTAAGACACTTTTTAGTTGCTCTTATTATCACTTAGAAAATTCTCAGGGTTTTAGGAGTTTTGTGCCAGAAATGGGAATGAAGAATATATATATATAATTACAAATCATAATATCACAGGTTGTTGTGAGACTAAAATGAGCTATCAGACTCCAAACATTTGGAATATTGTTGGCACACAGTAAGTGCAGGTTAAGTGCTAATGCAATTTGTTGTTTTAGATAAATGTACAGGTAATCATATAATTTTGGGTTGAGGTAAATGCTATGAAGTAGAGGCCTACTGTAGAAGGTGTGGAATACGTGCTCTGAGAAAGACTGAGACTTAAAGAAGGAAAAGCATGCAGGCAGGGTGGAGGGAGAACACTCTAGCCAAAGGGAACATCATATACACGACCCCTCTTCGCAAGACAGAAAGTGAGCTTGCCGAATTCCATGGTCTGAAAGAAAGCCATTGTTCTCTACAGCCTGGTGAGCCTTCCCGTGGCTTCCATTTTTACCCTTAGCCTGAACATAATAAACGAGTTAATACATGTAGAAGCATACAAAACAGTATCAGGCATATAATAAGCATGGAATAAGTATCAGCCATTATTATTATACTGTTCTGTTTTCTGTTGTCATTTTTATTACAGACAATTTCTAATTCCTTCTCTTGGACAATGTTGGCCTTTAGTTTTAATCATCTGGTTTTTCTAGGATTTAAATTGTAATATTCGTGTAATCAGAAAAAGTATTTCCTCTGACTGTTTACAAGCAGTGATTGGTAAACATCTGAGGACCAAGGAAAAATTGTCCTGATGAGAACTGGTCTGGTGAATGACAAAAAACTTCTTTTCAGAAGAATTCACATTTAACCAATAAACAGACATTTGCACTCTGTGTTAAGCTTTGCATTGGCCCCGATGAAATTAGATAGTCCTGATTAATTATTTCAAGTTTCTGAAAGACCAGAATCATACCCTGTATGAGATACAACTATTGCCTGTCTATTTAGGAGATACTTTATTTTAATTGATAATTGGTTTTTTACATCCCTTTGAAACCATATTTAATCAATGCTAAGATGCATATTTTCCTACTTTAATGCATCTTATAATCAGTACTGTGCCACAGACTAATGGGCAGCTTTTTCTTAGGGACACGAAAGACAATCTTAGCATCAGTGGTGTCTTGGATTTAACAGGATATGGTGCACACCCTCATAAAACGGACCAGCAGGTTTCAAGATGCCCCTTATCAGGTACCAGTGCAATGCTGTTAGTTCTTCAACAGCTTGCTTTTCTCAAGGTGTGAAAAGTCGAGTTTCTTTCCCATTCAGTGACAATTTATTTTCCTCTGGAGAGGGCCTCCTGGCAGGGCCACCCATTCTGATGGCCATTTTGTACACTGCACCAGGTGTCTTGCCACAGGGATGTTGAAATCTGACCAGCGCTCCCTTTACCAGCCAGGGTCCTGGCCGGCTGTGCCTCCCCACAGAAAGGAGTGTGCATCTGCAATTCACCCATGCAGAACTGTTGTTTGTAACTTGTCCACTCGGAGCAGTCACCTTTTTATAATTCACACAAGACACACTTTATGCAAGCAACAGATCTGATTCCTAATATCATGGTTTTAATTTGTTCTTTTTTCTACCCAATTATCCCACAGTCATCATTGTGACTAGGTGTTGTCTTATCTTTTGATGAGCCTAAGTTTAAAGGAATCCTAGTTTAGTTCCTTCATCTATATGCAGATAAACACTGTCTCTGGTGGACATGAATAATTTTTTTGGCCTCTTGGCATCCATTTCTCCTTTTGATCGCTGTTCTCTGATTTTCTCAAGGAGATTTGGGAGGGGCTCAGGCAAGGGTATGTGCATCAGACTAGATCTAAGCCAGTCAGCACCTCATGCTCCCTGACCACAGGGGACCCTGACTCAACCAGGATTAAAAAGATACAGTGGGATTTGTTTCCTGGGAGTCTTTGCCGAGAGATTCTTCTTGTTCTTCAACAAGAGAGGGTGTGAGGCCCTGACCGGTTTGGCTCAGTGGATAAAGCGTCAGCCTGCGGACTGAAGGGTCCTAAGTTCGATTCCGGTCAAAGGCATGTACCATGATTGCGGGCACATCCCTGGTGGGGGGTGTGCAGGAGGCAGCTGATCGATGTCTCTCTCTCTCATCGATGTTCTGTCTATCCCTCTCCCTTCCTCTCTGTAAAAAATCAATAAAACATTAAAAAAAAAAGAGAGAGAGGGTGTGAGGTCTGGAACTGCTGAAATGGCCTTGAGACCACAGAGGTGGAGCCTCTCTGGGATGAAGCTAATAGCCTGGAAGGCAGAACTGAGAGGATGAGAGGAACGGAGTTTGGATTATATCGTTTAGGATTTGAAAACAGTTGTATCTGAAGCCAGCCATATTCCTGAACTTTTAAAGACTGGAACAGATAAATTCCTATTTTGGCTGAAGCACGTTTGGGTAGGTTTCTTTGTGATTTGCAGCTGAAGAGTCCTGATATAATCCCTTTTAAGCCCATTGGTCTGCAACTAGACCCAGTTCCCCGTAGCTTTAGATAGAATGACCTTGGCTTGTTCTGCCTCTGTCTTTCTGGGTCTGTTATCTCTCTGCCTCTCCCTTTTCCTGTTTCTGTCTTCCTATTTATTGTTCCATTTCTCTATTTCTTTTCTTTCTTCCTTTGAGAAGCTTTGACAAGCTAATGCTGAGACTTTTTATTGTGATGATGTAAGAAGAAGGGCATCATCTATTAGCCCAAAAGATAAAGCTCTCTGGACAGACTTGATTTTATTGTTACTTCTGTTCTATTTTTTCCCCAAATATATGTTTATTGATTTCAGAGAGGAATGGAGAGGGGGGAGGGAGAGAGAGAAACATCAATGATGAGCGAGAATCACTGATTGGCTGCCTCCTGCACATCTCCCATTGGGGATTGAGCCCACAACTCAGGCATGTGCCCTGACCAGGAATGGAACTGTGACCCCCTTGGTCCATAGGTTGATGCTTAACCACTGACCTACCTTGGCTGGGTACATCTGTTCTATTTTTATTGACTACTGCCGGGTTCAAGCTTTCATAGAAAACTTATGGGTTTGAAAAGGAAATGTTTTTGTTAGCTAAGTTTGTAAAATATGAATGAGCTAAATTCGGTAGAAGGATTAGTGATCACTTGCTATTTCTGAAAGTGTATTCTCAGAATTGAGGATATTGTAATCTTCAGCAATCAGATATCAGTGCAAAGTTCTGAAAATAAGGAACATTTATTGATTCAAGTCCAAATGCAGTAACTCTGGCTTATCTAGGATGGGTAATATGATGGAATGTAAGCTCCAGGAAGGTAAGGATTTTTATCTTATTCATTGCTATCCAAGTGCCAAGTACATAGAAGATACTCAATAAATATTGGTTGAATGAATGAATGGATGAAGAATTAGGATTCATGTGTTTTGGTTGAGTATATTCAGTTCTTGAGTTACCATGTTTGTTATCAATTTTAAAGCATTAAACTCTATGTTATAGATACTTTGTGAATTAAATGTGGGAATTTCTCACTTGAAAAGGTGTTTCATAATAAAATCTAGACAGAAAGTTTGGTATCCTCTTTCCCTCAGGCCTTGTTGTTGTTTCAGAGTTGCCTGCCATTGCCCTTGACGTTTGGCAGCTCCTATGGTGAGATGACTTCTCCTTAGTACAGAACATCCCTTCCTTTCTGATGCAAATGTCTCAGCTGGAAGAATCAAATAGACAGAAATCCAGAATCCCAAGTAGCACCTCAGGCTGCTCTCCCTCAGAGATGGCACCAGCGTCCTTCTTTTTCTAGAGCACTCACCACTGGGCACCTCTCCAAAGTCATGGCAAATTGTGAAGCCACTGTGACCCCATTTGGGTTCTAAAATCACGATGTGATACATAAATACGCATAGACTCTCACATAGTGACACTTCCTCAGATAATTTTTCCTGTATTTCTATTTGCATTGAGGGAAGTCTGTGACGAGCTAATAATTTGCTTACACAATGCTTCTTAGGGCCAAAAAACAGGACAAATATTTGTATGATTTTATTTCACTGAAAACTATTCTTTACAAAGAAGGCACAGGTAGCACATTTACAGAGTGCATCTTTCATCGGCTTGAATGATGTATAAAGTCTTCGAGGGAATCTTCGCACTGCAGAGAAACAATAAGAGTTATTGCCCACAGGGGATTTAAAGTCACAGCCCATTACAGTTATAGATAAAGGACAAATTATTCTTTTCATTGTATCTACTACAGGGAGCCAAGTGATCTGGACATGTCAATTTATATGTTTTATCCCCACCCCTCACCAAAATTACTTACTAGAAATATAAACTATAATGACCATATATGTTGGGTGATTATGCAATTTTTCAATCTTACTGAATTCCTCCTTACTCATTTATGGCTGAATTCTTTTTTAAAAATATACATTTATATTGATTTCAGAGAAGAGGGGAGAAGGAGTAAGATATAAATATCAATGATGAGAGAGAATCATTGATCGGCTGCCTCCTGCACTTCCCCCGCAAGGGATCGAGCCAATAGCCCAGGCGTGTGCCCTTGGTGGGAATCAAACCTGTGACTGGTCAGTCTGCAGGCCGATGCTCTATCCACTGAGCCAAACCGGCTAGGGCTTAAGGATGAATTCTTAATAATTAGGGAGCTTCTTCATATTATCAGAAAGTATTTGATCTTGTTTGGTATGAGTTGGACCTTAAATGTTTAATACTATTCATTGCTTTGCATTGGTAATTGAATCAGCTCCACACTCCATTCACTCAATCTTTTTATTTTTTTGAAACCCCACTTTTCCCTCCAAAATTGAAGAGCCACATTTAGTGATAAGGGCTCATACTTTGAGGCATTAACTTTTGGTGACCCATTTACAGAAGATTCATCCTAACTCTTTCCTGGGATGTCTACACATAGGCAAAAAAAGTAGACATGTAAACAGAATTGTCTTGATAATTTCAGCCAAAAACAAATAACATTTTTGTCTTGATGTAAGCAATGTTATACCCAATCAAGAGGAATGTATCTTTTGCTGGAATTCAATGGACTGTTTCTCTTTGAAAGGCAGCCAAGGTTGTAACACAGTCAGGGGGCTTGTAGATTTAAGATTGGGAATTCAGTTATTTCTCTGTAACTGGACAGAACTCTATAGGTGTGATTGATTGTCACTGGATTCACAGAATGTGAAGGTAGCATCACATGGGGAAAGAGAGTCCTCAGCTGAAAATCAAAGAACTTAACTCTCATCAGCTGGCGCTTGGCAAGTCATTCAACTCTTGTGTTAGTTTAAAGTCTGTTGTGTCTGGTTTGTAGATAACATGAACATAAGCTCAGTTGCTTCAAGCGAACAGGAGAGGAACCTCCCACTGGTAGGCTAAAAAGATGGGACATAAAATTAGACAGAATTTAGGAGGAGATAGGTAGGTACCTCTTTGGGCCATTTTTATTATTAATAAGTGGAAATACTTTTTAGAAAAAAAGCATTTGAAAAAATGGATATATTTTTATATTTTAAATTTGTATTCAATTTTTATACATGTGTGTAATTTTCTAAATATATACAAACATACATTTGTCTTGTCTTAGAACATGCAACATAAGAAACATTTAAATGTAAATTTTTGTACCCTTCCTTTCCCATGGTCTTTTTTCCTATCCACAGATAGATACGTAAGAAGCATCTGCAAGCCTCACGGCAAAACCATTCTTGCTATAGCTTTTAAAAACTCCCTCTAATGGGGAAGCCTGATAAGAGCGATATTGTACTTGATACTGGATTCAGTTGCAGAGTAAGACAAAGCGGTAAAAGAAGCTGAAAACGGAAGTAGGGGCAAATCACAAATTTGAAAGTCAAGCGTTGGCATCAGGGTTTGGGCAATAGCAAACAGAAAGCCCTGAATAGGTCTGAGCAGGAAAGTGAAGCAGACAACACCTGGACTAGCTGGAAGCCTGAAACCTGTTAGAAAGGGCCTAGGAAAGTGAAAGCTAATGAAACATCACAGGCTTTATCAGACCAGGACTAGACTGCTGATGGGAAGGAAGCATAATCAGGATTTGACAACTGATTGGGGAAAAGTTGGCAAATAGATGACTGTGTGCCTTTCAGCCTCAAAAATTGAAAATATGTCCTTGCCTATAAGAGAGGGACTAGAAGGAAAGGTTTTTGCTAAAGATGAATATAGAATTCAGAACTGATTATAATGGTTTCAAAATCAGATTGGATCCCAAAACATAAATACTAGTAGTTTCCTCCAACTATTGGTAACTGATACTGTTATTAGAATTTCAGATGCATGTTAGATATTCTGAAGATTTTTAGATTATTTGAAAAAAATGGACATATTAGAAAATTAGGATCTTTAAAAGAATTTCTGTAGTTAATTCTTTTTTAAAAAAATAGAAAAACATTTTAATGATGTAGTATGTTTACCTCCAATTTCCCTGTTTTGTGGGATTTTTACTTTATTGGGTTAAAACAGCAGCAGCAACAACAAAACATGTCAATTTCTACATTTGATTTCTGCCTGCCAGGTTCTTACCCCAGATGATACAACAAATATTAAGTAAGAGGTTAAGTGTCTCTTTCAAATAGGATAAACTAGTGAACTGTGGGGGATCTAGCAACTCATTCTTACAAGTTATCAACATAGCTGCCAAGGCTCAGCACAATCTGTGCCTCTTGATTTTTCGGGAAGTGCGGGCCACCCTCGTCCCCACAGGGAGTGGGAGGGATTATGAAAGTCCAGTCCATCAATCAGCAAGTTTGTGCTATGCAGGAAACACACGAGGAGGACAGAGATGGATAGGCCTTTGTGAAAACCTGATTAATGCATTTGTTCCCACCAAGTTGCTTTCAATCTCTTCATGGGTCAAGAAGCTTTTATATCTTGCTGCTACCTTATCAAATGCATCACCACCTCCCCATTTCCTGAGGTCTTCTGAGCAGTCACCATTTTTCCTCTGAAAGCACCATTAGTATTCCATGACCAAAGGTTGGCTTTCAGATGGTTGCCCAAGGAGTGGTGAATAGAGAGGTCTGCCTTGGTCTGTCTAGGGGAATGATCAGTGTGTCAGAGGCAACTATTTTTTTTTTCCTTGGGCTTGGGTGTGGGCAGTGTCTGAAAAAGAATGATATTATTATAAGACTAGAGGCTTGTATTCTGTCAACCAGCTTATAATCTAAACTAATAAAAGCGGAATAGTAAAATTAACCGTTTCTCCAGGACGCCCACAGCCAATCAGAATGGCTGTATGCAAATTAGCCCAGCCAACATGGCGGTCGCCACTCACGGACCTGAGTAAACGTTTAGGCAGCGTCCGTTGCAGCAGGAGCGAGAGCGAAACTACCTGCTCGCTGGCTCCTTAGCCTTTGGCCTGAAGCAAACACGCACATTTGCAACAATTAAGTGTAACAATTGTTTCATTATAGAAGTCGCGAGGTGAGGCAGAGAGGAGGATTCGTCAGTAAAAGGCTGCCTTAAAGGAACAGCATCAATTATAGGAAACCTGCGTCCAGCCGCCATGCTGGGACGTTGGTCAATGGGAGCTGTGGGCAGCCTTAAAGCCCCTCACCCAGGCTGGTCAGGCACGCCAGCAGGTGGGCATCCTCAGAGGGGTCCCAGACTGCGAGAGGGCACAGGCCGGGCTGAGGGACCTCCCGAGTGCACAGAGCGGCTGCAGGGCGGGACAGCGCAGGACCCAGGACCCATGAGTGGGAAAGAGGCGGCAGGGTTGGAGGGCACCGGGAAGCAGGAAAGAGGCGGCAGGGTCGGCAGCCTGCTTGGTGGGCTTCCCAGGCCCTTGGAGGGGCATCGGGGAGCGGGTAGGAGGCGGCAGGGGGTCGGCAGCCTGCTTGGTGGGCTTCCCATGCCCCTTGCAGGGCACCAGGAAGTGGGAAAGCAAGGTGGCGGGCTGGGGAGTGGGAAAGAGGCAGCGGGGCGATCTCGGCCTGCTTGGCAGCTGCCCAGGCCCTTTGCGGGGCACCGGGGAGCGGGAAAGCAAGGCTGCAGGGGCCAGGGTCCTGCTTGGCAGCTCCCCAGACCCCTTGGCGGCACCG
>PVJC01045394.1:0-13673 GCA_004026665.1 Murina feae | reverse complement strand
CTGGACGCTCCTATAATTGATGCTGTTCCTTTAAGGCAGCCTTTCACTAACGAATCCTCCTCTCTGCCTCACCTCGCAGCTTCTATAATGAAACAATTGTTACACTTAATTGTTGCAAATGTGCGTTTTTGCTTCAGGCCAAACAAAGGCTAAGGAGCCAGCGAGCAGGTAGTTTCGCTCTCGCTCCTGCTGCAACTGAACGCTGCCTAAATGTTTACTCAGGTCCGTGAGTGGCGGCCGCCATGTTGGCTGGGCTAATTTGCATACAGCCGTTCTGATTGGCTGTGGGCGTCCCGGAGAAATGGTTAATTTTACTATTCCGCTTTTATTAGTTTAGATGGCAGTCATTTCCCTCCTATTTGGTCTTCTAAAATAACATATTACACCCATAGCTCTGTCCTTCCAAATCCAAAGAGGAGTTTTAGGCTGGTATATTTATGCAAAGTGATTCATCCTCCCAGTGATGGGTGGTTGGACCCTGCATACACCTGATCCAAGGGGAACCTACCAGAGACTCCATCACAAAATTGGACTAGTAAACTCAGCAACTGTGGTTAGACAGCGGTGGGATATGTGTAGACTTAGGGCTGATGACCATCTTGGGTTGTATGAAGTAGAGGAGGCCAGTGTGGATCTGCAGCTCTTGGTTATCACCGCTTCAGGATAAGCAGCACATGCAGGTGTGCATGCACACACAACCCTCCCTTAGAAAGCATGGGGGAGGGAAAGGGTTTCTCTTCCTTGCAAGTGTGTCTTAAATTAGAAGGTGACTTTTGTTTATTCATACAAGTTTATTTTTCTTATTTTCTCACACTGAATGTATTGTTGCTTTTATTAACAGGAAAATAATACTAAAATTAAAACACTGAACTGCAATGGAAAAAATATTTACTGGAAAGTTCCTGGTTGATTACTAGCTCTCTCCCCCAAACATTCCTTTTCTTTTCTTTTTCTTTCTTCTTCTTCTTCTTCTTCTTCTTCTTCTTCTTCTTCTTCTTCTTCTTCTTCTTCTTCTTCTTCTTCTTCTTCTTCTTCTTCTTCTTCTTCCACTCTGTGCTTCAGAAACTGAAGCAGTTTGGTTCAAAATCCAGGAGAGAGTTTAAGTTTGGAAAGTGTCCGTGGAAAAGTCTTGTCCTGTACTGAGCTGAGCCCTATCATTTCCCACAGCAACTCTCTGAGGACTCCAGCAGCAAAGACTGATGGCAAATAACAGATGAAGAGCATGGTTTTCACCATTGATTTATAGACTGTAATATTGGAATGGTGAGTCATTAGCAGCATGAATTAGGAGGGGTTGCAGCTGAGCAGCTCAGTTCACATAAAAATTCTGTTGCAGTATCACATTAGCTCAATGGTGGCTTTTTATTTTTAGAAATATGAGTGAATGTCATATAGTTGATTACCACTTTTAATGACACATCACATTCGTGTGAAGTTACATCAATCCCAAAGGATATTACAATTCAGGACAGGACTATTTTACTAAGCCTATTAGCTAATTCTTATGCCTCTCAAGGTCATCATTTCATCCTCTTCCCCAGTGGGAATAAAATTCTAACTAAAGAATGATTGGAATTAATTTTGGAAATTTTTAGATGTGCTCTAAGATTTCTATGAGGAAGGCTGATTCTGTCATGTTTGATTTTCTACTCAATTTGTTGAATGAGTGAAAAAACATTCATATTGTGTTAAGGAATGAACCTGGGGGATGATTACTTAGAAGTAACTTTCTGAGGGGTTCGATTTGAGGACCCAGAATTGTGGTTTAGGAGCCTGGGATGATGTTGGGGATAAAGTGGTGATACAATTTCTCCAAAAGTATGTGTTCTAAAAGGATAAGAAAATTGTCATGCGGAGAAAATTATTGCCACTTTAATAAAAAAGGAAATTTAGACCAGAAAAGTTCATAAGCAGAATCTAAGAAAGCTATCATGTCCCTGAGGAGAGTGATTCAGGACTGAAACCAGGCAATGGATCTGCACCCAGAGAAAAAGAAGACCTTAGTTCCCAAGAGATTCTGAGACCTGTAAGAGAAATGAGTCAGTGATGAAGTCAAGCAGAGGTAACCTGAGTCTAAACCTGTAGCTGACCCAATTTTAATAATAATTATGCTTTGCTATTCCATCATGAGGTAAAATATCACATACATTTAAAATGGCTAACTAAACCTATTATGATACAATAGAAGGATGAGGGTTTAGATGAGAAGGAAACAGGAAAATACTGACTGTCTTTTCCCTAGTGAGTCTTTACTATTACATATACAGCAGTCAGTGTTTTTCTGTATAATATGTTATCCTACAGTGTAATGATTTAAATGACCATTAATTTATCTCACAATTCCATGGCTTGGTTGAAAAGTCTCTCTGTCAGGACAGGATTGGCTGATGCTGCTGGGCTTGCTCATGCTTCTTCAGTCACCTGGCATATTGGTGGTGAGATGACCTAGGATGGCCTCACCCATGTTGGGCATTAAAGAGTCTCTTGTGAAAGGTCTGGATGCTTCTTCACATGGTTTCTCATCCTTTAGCAGCCTAGGTTGGCTCATTCACCTGGTAGTGCCTGGGTTCCAAGCACAATAAGAGGACAAGCTTTTCAAAGCCTCAGATTGCATTATCTTTGCTAATGTCCCAGCGGCCAAAGCTAGACATTGGCCAAACCAGATTAAAAGAGTAGACAAATAGATTGCACCTCTTGGTGGAAGTAGAAATTATGGTCATTTAAAAAAAATCTACTACAACTATATAGTAGGGTCAGTAAGTAAATAAACAAACCAGTAAGTCCTCAGAACTATAGAGAAAATGTTGATATATCAAGGACACAGTCCTTAGTAATAGGAAGTGTTCATTTCTTGGATAATGTTAGCAAAACAGTGCCTAAATGTCCTTTAGTCCAGCTAGCAAATGCTCTGTTTAGGGACTGTCATGGGTTATGTTATCCCAAAGCCACTTTTGAAGATCTGAGTAGGACTGCAAATACTATCTTGGAATAATCTTGAGGTGTCATGGATGTCTGGGATCCATCTATTCTTAATCTAAACAGGCAGGTGAAACCACCTTAGATTATCTGAAAACCTAACCCTGATGGGGAAAGAGGGTCTACCTTTTCTCTTCAAGGGCAAGGATGAAGAGCCAGGAGGTACAAAGGATATCTATGTGAGTAGCAATGACAGGTTAGTTGTTTGAGCTGGAATCAGGAAAATAAAGAATATGGATGGTAAGCCCATTCCCAGAAGTAAGCAATATAAGTTAATAATAAGCAGGAGAATACTAGTATGACCTGGATAAAATGTTAGGGAACATTTAAAGAACCGGTGGAAGAAATGTGATAGTCTCCTGAAGCATTTTGAATTTTTTAAAAGATGATGAGCCAGCAAAGATTCTAAACTCAGCTCTGCCACTAACCAGTTAGTTATGTGACTGTGGATGAATTACCTCTTTTAGTTTTCTCATTGACAAAATGAAAGATTTTGGCTGCATGATTTTTCCAAAGTTCTATCCAGCTCTAATATCTTCACAGAAGCTAGAAAAAGAAGCAAGGATTGGCATATCTGTGAAAGGAATGAGTCTATGTGAAGTAGGAGGAATCCCTTTCAGAGAGCATTGAAACAGGTATTGAGGAAGATGTGAAACCCCTAGTGTTAATGACATGAAAAGTCCCTATCATGCATCCAACAAATACTAACTGAAGATCTGCTATATGCCAAACAGAGTGGTCAGTGAATGACAGCAGCTTGCTCTTGCTCCTGCAGCTTCTTCCTGCTTATAGAATCATGTGGGTTTGTTCAAATAATTTTAGAGAAAAAGTAGGATTTGTAAGCACCTGTAGCTTTAATATTCAACCATTTCTAATGAAAAGTAGGATTGGATTTGCCAAAGATGGGCAGACAGGTTGCTGAGACAATTCCAGGCACAGATTACATCAGACACCTTCTCTGAACTTCAGCTTCTTTATATGCAATATAAAAGAACAGATTAGATCATCCCTAAAGTCTCATTCAGCTCCAAAATTCTAATTTGGCTGCCAAGTGGTTCTTAGTGCTTTAGCTCAGCAGCCCCACCTAGTGTCTCTGTGACTTTCGAAAGCCCAGTAGTCTGCTACTGGCAAGTGAGGACCACTGAAGAGACTGAACATAACTGAAGATAGGCTTGAGAACCAAGATAACAGAGCAACGGATTAGTGGCGATTACAGCTCACATTGGCATAATTTACTGTGTGTCAGGCACTGTTAAGTGACTAACATTCACTTACTTTTCACAAGAAATCTATGACAAAGGTACTATAATACCCTTACTTTGCGGATGAGAAAATGGCACAGAAAGATAAAGTAACTTGCCTACTTAGTAGCAGAGACAGAATTCAAGCCTAGGTGGCCTACAAAATACATCCTCTTAACCACCACACTTTACTGATTTCAAGCTAAAAATTACAGAGTACTTACCATGTGCCAGGCACTGTTCAAGGTTTCTGCATTTTGTACCTCACTTAATCCTCTGAACAAAAATATAATGTGGATACTAAAATCACAGTTTTTCAGATGAGAACAGAACACTTAGGACCAGAGAGATGAAGTAACTTGTCTAAGCCCAAATAGTTGAGAAGCGATAGAGACTGAATTCAAACTTTAGTATTCTGCCAGAGTGAAGGGAGCAAACCAAAAGATGCCTCCAGGCTGCTTCCATCTGTCTAGATTTTTTTCTCCCACTTTCCCAGATGTCACTGCTTCATTATTCTTGATACAGAAAGAAATGATGCAAGCATCAAATGCCAGACATAGTTTTGTTGTGTGTGTGTCTTGTCAATTATCTGAAAAGTCAATTCCTAAATATTCAGAGTTTGTTAATTCTGCTAATGGATGGTGCATGCTTGTATGCATTTTCTAGGTCTCTCTTGCTTCTCATTTTGAAGCAATGTTTCCAGGTAAGTAATGAAGACATGAAGTGCCAGAGGTTTATCAGTTCTCCATTAGGGATCGTCCATCATGGTTTCACCTATCACTTTTATGTGAATGGCTCCCAGACTACATCTCCATGCCTCACCACTCTAATTGCCTGAGAAATGCATCTGCTCTCCGTTGACATTATCCTCTCTCAGAAGCAACATTCAGGATTCATTTAGCCAAGACTTAAAAGCACTTCCTACATGCCAACTACATATGCAAAACTCTTAGGACGTTAGAACACTGGCACATGGGAATCCAATGGAAAGATAGTCCCCACTTTCAAGTTTTTCAAGAGTCTGCTGGGGAAGATTGGTAAACAGTCCCTTAAAACACATGATAATAAATGCTGTGATGGACATGCTTTGGTATAAGCAGTGACATTTAATCCAGCATTAGAGAGGTAAGAGTAGGATCTGGTTAGGTTCCTTGGACAAGTGAGTCCTAAAAACTGAAATTAGCATAATTCTCACCAGATTGTCTTCTTAATTATACTCATTGTGCTGTCAATTTTAGTTTCCCTGGCTTCAAACTCAGCCACTGTGTACTCTTTCCTTGTTCACAAATCCACTATTGAAATTAATTATGATATTCTGTCAATTCTTTCTCCTCAATATCTCTTCCATTCTTTACATTTCCCCACTCTAGTTCAATCTCCTATCTTGTCAAGCTGGGGCTATTGCAAAAGTTTATCATCTTAACCTTAACAGTTATCTCCTTCCCAACTCTCCCTGCACCATACCCCAGATTCATTTGCCTAGCCTACTTTCCTGCTCAAAAATCTCAAAAGGTTGGTTAGCGCCCAGAGGATAAAGACCAATCTCCTTGTCTTGGTAACAATTTATCTTGAGGTTTCTCCTACTTCTCCACCTAAAACTCCCACAACTCCTTTGTAAGAGCCTCTGCCTTTAATCTAATGATACCACTATCCTTTTAACCCACCTGTCATGTCTGTGTTGACTTTCTCTTACTCTTCAATTCCTTTTTAGAAACTATATATATACTAGAGGCCCGGTGCACAAAAATTTGTGCATTTGGGGGGGGGGTGTGGTTCCTCTTACAGCCCAGCCTGTGCCCTCTCATAGTCTGGGAACCCTTGGGGGATGTCCACCTTCTGGCTTAGGCCCGCTCCCTGGGCGATCATCCCTCAGGGGATGTCCACTTGCCAGCAGGAAGCAGACCTAAGCTGCAGTTGGACATCCTTAGCACTGCTGAGGAGGCAGGAGAGGCTCCCACCACCACCACTGTGCTGGCAACCAACAGCCTGGCTTGTGACTGAGAAGAACTCCCCCTGTGGGAGTACACTGACCACCAGGGGACAGCTCCTGCATTGAGCGTCTGCCCCTGGTGGTCAGTGTGTGTCATAGTGACCAGTCACTCCCAGTGGTTCTGCTGTTAGGGTAAATTTGCATATTACCCTTTTATTATATAGGATAGAGGCCTGGTGAATGGGTGGGGGCCAGCTGGTTTGCCCTGAATGGTGTCCTGGATCAGAGTGGGAGTCCCACTGGGGTTCCTGGCCAGCCTGGGTGAGGGACTTATGGCTGTTTGTAGGCTGGCCACAGCCCCTTCAGGGAGGGGGTCCCTGCTGGGGTGCCTGGCCAGCCTGGGTGAGGGACTGAGGGCCATTTTTAGGCTGGCCAAATCCCCCAGCAGGAACCCTCACCCCCTGAGTGTGGGGCCCTCCTGGGTGAGGGGCTGATGGCTGTTTGCAGAGTGGCCACAACCCACAGTCACCCAAGCTCCCAGCGAGGCTGGCTGGAAGTAGGTATCTGGGGTTTATTTATCTTCTATAATTGAAACTTTGTTGCCTTGATTAGAGGCCACAGCCAGCCTAGGCAGGCAGCTTCCTCCATTGCCGGGGCAATGAAGCCCCCTGTTTGCTCTAGCTCTATGGCTGCCAGCTGCCATCTTGGTTGGGTTAATTTGCATATAGTTGCTCTGATTGGCTGGTGGGCATGGCTTGGGATGTAGTGGAGTGACACAATTAGCATATTACTCTTTTTTAGATTAGATACACACACACACACACACATACTAGAGGTCCAGTGGACAAAATTCCTGCATTGGGAAGGTGGGAGTTCCCTCAGCCTGGCCTGTGGGACCCCTCAGGGGAGCAGGCCTAAGCTAGCAGTCAGACATCCCTCTTGCAGTCTGGGACCCCTGGGTCCTTACTGCCCGCTTGCTTGCTGCTCCTTACCACTCGGCTCGCTCAGGGCTCCTTAGAGCTGCTGTGGAGGCAGGAGAGGCTCCCGCCACCACCACTGTGCTCACCAGCTATGAGCCCAGCTTCTGGCTGAGTGGCATTCCCCCTGTGGGAGTGCACTAACCACCAGGGGACAGCTCCTTTGTTGAGCATCTGTCTCCTGGTGGTCAGTGTGCATCATAGCGACTGGTTATTCTGGTCATTCTGTGGTAACAGTCACTTAGGCTTTTATTATATAGACTAGTGGCCCAGTGCATGAAATTCATGTGGGGGGGTGGTGTGTATCCCTCAGCCTGGCCTGCACTCTCACCAATTTGGGACCCCTCAGGGTCTCACAATCCAGGACCCTGGTCCTAACCGCTCACCTGCCTGCCTGCTGGCCTGATTGCTGCAACTGCTCCTCCTTCTGGCCTGATGAATCCCAACTGCCCCCCCTTCAGGCCTGATCACCCTGAACTGCCCCTCCCCCCCCAGCCTGCTCGCCCCCAACTGCCCATGGGTACCCTTGCAGGTAGCAGGTGCTGATTAGGGGAGGAGAGTATGATACTTATGGAAGCTTTGCAGAGGGTTCTGCAGGCCTCGGAGGGGCAGGCTCTGGCCAGCAGCCTTATAGAGGGGTCGACCCTGGAGGCACTGGTGGAGGGCAGGGAGATAGGGGATGGCTAGGAGGAGGCTGAAGGGGGAATAACTGTCAAACTTTCCCACCTGACGCCATTCTTTAAACTGTACGTGGCTGTTTGCAGCTGTAACTGCTCAGGGCGGGGCTCCAATCTCCTGGAGCAGGATGGGGGAAGGCCAGGGCGGAGCCAGGTGGTCTAGGAGGGTGGGTTTAGCCACACCCCCAGTGAGGTTCAGTGGGCTTCAGCTATGGAGACTGTGCTGCTGCTGTGAGGTGGGGGAGGTCTGATCCTGGGGAACCGATCAGGCCTTCCTCCACCCAGGTCTGGAGTTGTAGGAAAAAGAGGTGTGCCCTGCGTGTCTCAGGGGTGCTGATAGGTAGTCGCAGGCTGTGCTATTGTTGTGAGTGCCCCTGGCAGAGGTGGCAGGGGAAGAGATTGGGAGTCGGAGGTGTGGGCTGTGGCTACCCTTGAGGCTGGGTCTTCTCCCCATCCGGTCAGCCTCCCCATGCCCTATAGGGGTATGGGGGCTGGGGTAGGGTGTTCCCGCAAAGGGATTGGAAGAGCTCCCCATGGATGCTTCTTCTTCCTTCTTGCAGTCTGGGCTCCTGTCAGACACTTTCTTCAGAACCCTGGGAACTTGGCTCCAGCCACCCACCCCCTGCTGTGAACACTGTAATGGCAATTAGCACATTACCTCCTTATATGTATAGACTACAGGCCCGGTGCACAAAAATCTGTGCACTTGGAGGAGGGGGGGTTCCTCAGCCCAGCCTATGCCCTCTCATAGTCTGGGACCCCTCGGGGAATATCCACCTGCTGGCTTAGGCCCACTCCCCAGGGGATCAGGCCTAAGCTGGCAGTCAGACATCACGCTGGCAGCCCAGGAGCCCTTGGGGAATGTCCCCTTGCCAGCGAGGAGCAGGCCTAAACTGCAGTCAGACATCCTTAGCGCTGTTGAGGAGGTGAGAGAGGCTCCCACCACCACCGCTATACTGGCAGCCACCAGCCTGGCTTGTGGCTGAGAAGAGCTCCCCCTGTGGGAGTGCACTGACCACCAGGGGGCAGCTCCTGCATTGAGCGTCTGTCCCTGATGGTCAGTGTGTCATAGTTACCAGTCATTCCCAGTGTTTCTGCTGTTAGAGTCAATTTGCATATTACCCTTTTATTATATAGGATAGAGGACTGGTGCATGGGTGGAGGCCGGCAGGTTTGCCCTGAAGGTTGTCCTGCTGGGGTTCCTGGCCAGCTTGGGTGAGGGGCTGGTGGCTGTTTGCAGGCTGGTCAAACCCCCCAGGAGGGACCCTCACCCCAGGGGACTGTGGCCAGCCTGGGTGAGGGACTGAGGGCTGTTATCAGGCTGGTCATGGCCACAGGATGGAAGCAGGTATCTGGGATTTATTTAACTTCTACAATTGAAACTTTGTTGCCTTGGTCCAGCTCAGAGCTGCTGGCTGGAAGCAGGTATCTTGGGTTTATTTACCTTCTGTAATTGAAACTTTGTTGCCTTTAGTGGAGCTCAGGGCAGGTGGGAATCTTGGTTTCCTCCAATGCCGGGGCAATGCAAGCTTCCTACCTTGCTATAGCTCTCTGGCTGCCACCATCTTTGTGACAGAGTGAGGGTTAATTTGCCTATTACTCTTTTGCCTGGGCAGAAGACCCCCAAGCCCCTCTGATCACCAGCTTCACAGAGCTCAGGCCTCTGTGATCACTGGCTCTAATCCTGCCTGCTGCCATCACTGGCTTTGCCCTTGCCTCACTGGCACCCTCTGGCCAAGGCTGTAGCCTGGGCAGGGGATCCCCACACCCCTGCTTTGCTGGTACCTCCAGTGCTCAGACTCCTGCTATCACAAGCTCCGCTCCTGCTCTTCCAATTGCTGGCTCTGTGGAACCCAGGCCCCTGCGATCTCTGGCCTTGCCCCTGCCCTGGCCTGAGGCCTCTGGCCCAGCCTTATGTCTGGGTAGGGCACCCTCATATCCTCCAATCACTGGCTCCACCCTTGCCCATGCCTGAGGCCTCTGGAAAAGACCTCTTGCCTGGGCAGGGGACCTCCAGCCCCCTCTGATCACCTATTCCCCCCCTCAGGTTCCCCACCTCTTCCACCACCTTCCTGGCTAACAGGCCTGACCACTTCAGTGGCAGGGCTGAGCCAGACTGGGCACTGCCATCTTGTGGCTATGAGGATGGCCATCTTGTAGCTATGGGGTGGCCATCTTTGTGATGAAGTGATGCTTAATTTGCATATTACTCTTTTATTAGATAGGATATCCTATCTCTCCTTTTTAAATTGAGTTTATTGAGATGACACTGGTTAATAAAAGTATATAGGTTTTAGGTGCACAATTCTACAACTCATCATCTGTATACTATACTGTGTGTTCACCAGCCCAAGTCAAGTCTCCTTCCATCATCATGTAACCCTTCTACTCCCTACTCTCCCCTCCCCTGGCAATCACCACACTGTCATCCATGTCCCTGAGTTCTTTCTCTTTTTATTTATTTTTTGCTCAACCTCCCCGCCCCCCACTCCCCTCACTCCACTTGCTCACACAGCTGTCTGCCTGCTCTATATCTATGAATCTGTCTATTTTGCTTATTAGTTCATTTTTTTCACTAGATTCCACATAAAATCATATGATACTTGTCTTTCTCTGGCTGGTTTATTTCACTTAGCATAATGCCCTCCAGGCCCATACATGTTGTTGCAAAGGGTAAGATTTCCTTCATTTTTTACCACTGAGTAGTACATTTACACAATGAAATACTACTCGGCCATGAAAAAGAAGGAAATCTTATCCTTTGTGACAGCTTGGATGGACCTGAAGAATATTATCCTATCAGTCCTCAAGAAGCCATTACAACTTTGCCTCTTTTTTAAAGCCTATCTTAAAAAAAAAAAAAAACACTACAGAATTTATTGTTTGTACTGGCCATTTGACAATTAGCATATTTTGCCTTTTGCTTTAGTCAGCTGTATAAAGGTATAACTTACATGCAACTACAACTGTATGTACCAATGTAATCATCATCACATCAAGATATAAAACATTCCCATCACCCTCAACATTTCCTTCTGCCCCTTTGCACATAGTGTTCCCCTGCCCTGGTCCAAGGCAACCACTGATTTTCTTAATTACTATAGGTTAATTTTTTCTTTTCTGGAATTTTATGCAAATGAAAACATGGAGTATGTATACTTATCTGAGTCTGGATTTCTTCACTCAACGTGATGGTTTCAAAAACTCATTCATGTTGTTAGATGTGTATTTGTTCTGTTTTATTACTAAGAGAATTACATTATTATTTTTGTTTAATTTTGTATTGGTTTCAGTTGTACAATATTATTTGCTTATTCATTCATCTGTTGATGAACATTTGGGTTGTTTTTAGATTTTGGATCTTATGAACATTGTGTAAAAGTATTTTTATGACTGTATGCTTTAATGTCTCTTGAATAAATACCTATGAGTGTAATTGCATGGTTGAGTGATGTGAGTCTCCTATCTTTATACAATTTGCCAAGCTGTTTCCAAAGTAGTTAAATCCTTTTACATTCCCACCAGCCATGCATGAGTTTCACTTGCTCTTTCTTTTTCTAACACTTGTTTATTCTAAATCCTTTGCATTTTTATATTGTAAATGGTATTGCTTTTTAATTTCACTTTATAATTGTTCATTGTTAGCATATAAAATACAGTTGGTTTTTCTACATTGACTTTACTAAAATCCCTTATTGTTTCTAGAAGATTTTGTAGATTCCATAGGCATTCTGTGTACATGATCATGGCATTTATAGAAAAACGACAGTTTATATCTTCCTTTTAATCTTCTATGCATTTTTGCCCTTTCTACACTAATTAGGATCTCTAATACAATATTAAATAAAAGTATTGAAGAATGGACATCCTTGCCTTGTTCCTAATTTTAGATATAAAACTTTCAGTCCTTGAACGTTAACTATAACTGGTACATACTTCATGGCTGAAATTTATCATATTGAGAAGATAAGTTCTCTTCTATTCCTATTTTGCTGAGAATTTTGTTTATCATGAATGAATGTTGATTTTTGTCAACCATTCTTTCTAAATCTAATAAGATTATCATAGGATTTATCTACTTTATTCTTTTAGTTCATGAATTGAATTGATTGTTTGTTTAATTTGAAGCTAATCTTGTATTACCTGAACTAAACTATACTTGGACATATAGTATTATTCTTCTAATATACTGCAGAATATGTTTCCTATTAATTTGTAAAGGATATTTGCAAATATTTTCACAAGAGATATTGGTTTGTAATTTCTTTTCTTATAACGTCTTTGAATCGTTTTGATAATA
The DNA here is from genome assembly GCA_004026665.1 of Murina feae. Lineage (NCBI taxonomy): Eukaryota > Metazoa > Chordata > Mammalia > Chiroptera > Vespertilionidae > Murina > Murina feae. The sequence continues at coordinate 1,572 of PVJC01045394.1, read as the reverse complement.
GGTAATGCTCAACTCATAGCATGAACTGGAAAATGGTCTCTAGCCCTTTTTTCTTGACAGACTGTGCATCATTGACATTTTAAAAATGTGTTTGATAAAATTTGTAAGTGAAGTCATCTGAGCCAAGAATCTTCTTTGTGAAGGGATAATTACAAATTCAATTACTTTAATGGGTAAAGAACTATTCAGATTTTCTGTTTCTTCTTGTGTCAGTTTTGATAGCTTGTCTCCTTTCAGTTCTAGAATTTCGATTTGGTTCTTTTTTAGTTTCCTTTTCTCAACAGAGATCCCCCCTTTTCATTCATTATTGGTATATTTTTCATTTTGAGCATATTCATAATAGATTCTTTAAAGTTTAATTCCAACTTCTGATCTTCATGGAGTTGGTTTATTTTGATTCCCTTTTGTTTGTGGGTCATACTCCAATTTCTCCACTTTTACATTTACATTTTGGAAAATGAATTCTGCTATTTTTTCCCAAAGAATGATGAATTTTGTTCTAACAACCAGTTAACTTGACTGAACTAAACTCTAAATTCTGTTTCCACTATGATGGGTAGCAATTTGCTAAAACTTCCAACTATCACTTTTGCTGGGTCCCTTGTATCTCTCCTTGTGTAGTTCAGTGATTAGTAAAAATTTTGGGTGGAGTTTATAAACAGATTTTATTGCTCCCAGGTGTCTTCCACTTTTCTATGATTTACCCCATCACCGTTAGTTCTGGCAGAATTAATTTTTCACCTCTGACATCTAAGGCCGATAAAAATGCAGCTTTCTACTTGGGTTCTAGTTGACTTTCCCAGCCTGAAATGAGGTGTGCACTCAGGTGGAAAGGTGCAGAAATAACATCTCATCCAGTACAATTGACTTCTTTCAAGACTGACTCTCTATTTCTACCTGTTTTTGATGCTCCCTTAAGGTTGTTCAGTATATTTTCCCCAAATTTGTATGTATTAGCCATGGGAGGGATGATCTGATACAAGTTTCCATACTGCTGACAGAATTGGAATTGCTGTTTTTTTGGCAAGTTTTTTTTTTAAATGACACTTGCCAGACAAGAAAAAGCTAGCAGAGTTCATCACTACCAAGCCAATCTAAACTAATAAAAGCGAAATATTAAAATTAACTGTTTCTCCGAGACAGGGTAAGCCACGCCCACCAGCCAATCAGAGCGGCTGTATGCAAATTAGCCCAGCCAACATGGAGGCCGCCACTCCCGGACCTGAGTAAACAGCCCTTTCCATTGCGGCAGCAGCGAAAGTGAAGCTGCGCCCCTCAGCTCAGCTCCGATTACACTGCCTCTAGCGAAACACAGCTTTTTGAAACATTGTAACAATCATAGAATCCTCCGGAGCTGAAGGAGAGAGCAGCTTCGGCCTAACCAGTAACAGTAACAATTGTTTCATTATAGACGCTGCGAGGTGAAGCAGAGGCTTCGTTAGTAGTTAGAAGGCCACCTTAAAGGAACAGTGTATCAATTACAGTGTATCAAGGAACAGTATCAATTATAGGAGAAAAAACTCCGGAAATCTGCGTCCAGCCAGCCTTGCTGGGACGTTGGGCAATGGGAGC
>PVJC01045393.1:0-13736 GCA_004026665.1 Murina feae | reverse complement strand
TAAGTACCACCTAAGTAATTATTAAATTGATAAAAGTGTGAGAAGTATACAGGAGCCTGTATTGGAGGGTATTAAACAGGCACTGAGTCACTGCATGGTCATGAACAAAGTCTGGAAGTCAGATGTTTTGTTAATGGAATTGGTCATGGAGTGGTTCATAGCCCACTCCTCCAAAAGGAATTTTAAAAAGCTAAGAAAGGAATCTGAGGCCACCCATCTGCTGGGTGGTTTTTGATACTAGACCCGAGGTCAGCAAAAACTTTTCTGCAAAGGGCTGAATAGTAAATACTTTAGGGTGTTGTAGGTCATATGATCTTGGTTTGCTATGGTAGCATGAAGCCAGCCATGGACCATACATACATGAATTACATGAATGGTTGGGCTGACTTTGGCTCACGATCCATATCTATAGTTTGCTGACTAGTTTAGATCACGCTGTGCTTGAGAAAACTGGAAATAAAGTGGTTTTTGATGGGGCGGCAGAGCAACAGGAGTTGGAGGGGAAGATAGGGCAGAATAGTGCCACTACAATGCCACCTCTCTTCCTCGGGCAAACTCACTGTGAGTTTAAACAGATCCTCTGTGTGTGTCTAGAACACTTGGCACCACACAGCCAGAGACACAGAGGAGGGGCCATATTGGGAATGAGAGTTCTCAACTCATTCATTCTCTTCACCATGTGTTTTGTTATTGTATTGTAAGGTCTTTGGAAAAAGAGTCCAGGCTTTTCTTTTCCTGCAAACCAGCTCTAAACCGCAGAACAATGCTGTCCATTCTGTGGCTGGTCAGTGATCCCTTGCTGACTGTCTTTATTTCCTCACCTGCAAGAAGATCTCCCCAGGCCCAGATGGAAACCTACAAGCTCATGAGGGACTGATTCAGCGAGACTCTTCCAAGGGAAGGTCAGTCCCGGTGGGAAGTGATTGCACACCGATGGAATTTTTGCACACTGGATGGAAAGATGATCTTTGCCTTTTGGCTGTGTCACAGTAATAAGTGGGAGACCGATTATTTCTAAGAGCACAGTTCTTCCCTGCACTGATAAGAATGGAATGCAGGCTACCACGGAGATTCAGGTCACTAATTAGTCCCAGAAGCCTCCATGCCTTGAATCGCTGTTATAATAATTATGCATTAAATTAGAATGTTTGCAGAGGCCGGAGGCCAACTGTGCTGCAGAGCCTGGTGACGGCATGGAGAGATCAAGGCGCATCCTGCCCAGCACACTGCAGGGACCCGCGGGTGAAACCCAATGACCCTGCCTGGTCTCCGACCCAGCTGTTCGCAGCCTTATGCCAGAGACCTTGCTATTGGCGCTGAGTGGACAAAAGGAAGAAAACGATGGCCGCCCCCCAGTTCACCCCTCTGAGCTCAATTCAGTCATGCTCAGCTGAGAAAAGACTCAAAACAATCATTTGGACATTTTATTTCCACAGTAATAAATACAAGATACTTCCAGGTGTTTGCTAACATGGAGATAACAGTCTGGACTCTTGACTTTCAGGTTTTACCTCAACTTTTTAGATTCCAGGAGACCTGGCTGAAGCTGTGGTTGAACTATTTTACCTACTTCTCTTCTTCTTCCTCCCCCTCCTCCTCCTCCTCCTCCTCCTCCTCCTCCTCCTCCTCCTCCTCCTCCTCCTCCCTTCTTGTGTTCTCTATGAGCAGAAAATCAAAACATACTAGATACTCAGTTGTAAAATAAACAGATGATAAACAGCAGTCTCTGTGACGGTTGGGTTATAATTCCATCGAGGGCCTGGGTTGAAGTCATAAACCACAAGAAGTGAAGCGTGGCCCATAAATAGCCTTCAAGATGGAATTACAGCCCCATAATTCAACATGGACCTTTGAAAAAATAATCCTTAAACCCAGCTTTAATTCCAAGAAAGAACCCTGACTATAGTAACATCTTCTGATCGGTTCATCAGTAAACAAATAATTCCTCTGTATTAATGTGACATTTATTAGTGCTGGGGTGAGTGCCCTAGCTTGTACTCTAGGAGGTTATTATGGAAACCAGGCCACAGTGCCCCGAACACAACCAACAAAACAGAAACTAGAGTCCTCTAGCCAGAAAGTTTACCGCATTGGACATAAATACGCAGGAAGTGAGGCGATACCTGGAGCTGAGAGGAAGAAATGTTGATTCCTGAAAAGAGGGGGACAAGAGTCTCCTGCCTTTGCTTTTCACACTTTTCCGCTCCCCTTATTTTTTACTTGTTGTGATACCATTTAGAGGCTGAGTTAGAGTTTTGTGGGAAGAAATCGGTTGACATAGATTCTATCTCTGCTAAAGACAGGCTTGCTATTTTCCCAACCGGTTCTGCTTGATCTCATGATTCATTAAAGCCAGTTGATCTCATACAACCTAAGAGGTATGACAGGCTTTTTCATGATGGCTTTGTGTGTGATGAAAACAAATATTCTGACGTTACAGAGAAAATAAGCCAAACCCACCAATTCTGCAGGAGTTGGATGTTTAAATGGAAGCTTCTGGTGATCATAAATTAAGCCATCAAAGTCCCCAAAGAATCCACTGTAGCCTTAGTAGTAAGCGGAACAACATATATGCAAGGGCTGCAGATGGTAAGGGCTTAGTATATGGTTATTCTTTGTCATAATTTGAACCATAAAATTCAGAAATATTTTATGAATGCTCTTGTAAAGATACTTTCCTCAATAGAATGTTATTTATAACAAAAATCTATAGCTATGAAGAAAAGCAACAGCAAAGAATAACTTCAGATAAGTTATTAGACCAAAATAGAAAAACAATAACATAATTGTTATCTGACCTATTGAAATATAATTTTCATACAGGCTTTGTGTTTAATTTGCCCTTTCTTTTTTAGTTTCTTAAGGTGAAAACTTAGATCACTGATTGGAGACCTTTATTCTTCAAATACAAGCATTTAAAGTTACAAATTTCATTCTACTGCTTTGGCTGTATCCTACACATTTTGATATGTTTTAATTTTTGTTTTGGATCAAACTATTTTCTAATTTCTCCTGTGATTAAGTTTTGACCCATGTGTTGTCTATTTTCTAAATGTTTGATGAGATTGCATTACATCTGAATATTGCTTTGGCTAATATGACCATTTTTGCAATTAATGAACAAAATATTTTTCAAGAAACATTCTTGTAGATAAATCACCACTACCATGTATCAAGGTTCTGCTACCTGTCAGGCAGTAGGTGAAGCATTTTACATATATATATATATATATATATATATATATATATATATATATATATATATACACATATACACACACACACTGAGTGGCCAGATTATTATGAGCACCTGACATTTGTAGGCAAATTAGCTATAGTTTCACACTGAAGTTGCTAGAGGGCCAGGCCATTATAAATAGGGGAGCAGGTTGTTTACCATGACAGTAGAAATGATTTTTTTTTCTGAAGATATGTGTAAACAACATGACTTAACAGCCTTTGAACATGGATATATATATATATATATATATATATATATATATATATATATTTATGCGTACATTTATTTGTTTACTCATATCTTCAGAAAAAAAATCACTTGTGTTGTTGTAAACAACCTGCTCCCCTATTTATAATGGTCTGGCCCTCTAGCAATTTCAGCGTGAAATTATAGCTAATTTGCCTATAAATGTCAGGTGCTCATAGCAATCTGGCTATGTAGTGTATAATCTCATTTGATAGTCACAACAATACTAAGAAATATTATGAAGAAAAAAAAGATTGAACTTGCCTACATTAACATGTCATATATGTAGCAGACCTGGATTCAGACCCAGATCTCTAAGAAGGCAAAGCCAGAACTCTGAATTTCTGTTCTCTCCACTTACTCTCAGGTCTCTGTTTTCCATGTTCTTCAGTTATGAAGACCAAAATGAGAAATCACCATTTCTAATTATTGCAGAACTGTGATACGAAGCTTTATAAATCCCTGTGACTTTTTGCCTTGCCAGTTCCATTCCTCTGCATGCATGTTTTGTTTTGCCTTGGGCTATAAGACAAATTGTCTACCTGCCCCCAAAACCATATACTAAGTCAAATATCTCTTGCTTTGCTTCTTTCATTTAGATCCTCGTGTGCCCTTTTTTTGGTCTCAAAATCAGTATGCCTGACTTTGACATGCACTCCTAGCAGTCAGGCACTGTCTGAAGTAGAGGTTCACATTTTAGTGTGGAAAGCAGTGGATCCATTCTGATTTGAGTAGAAAGACCGAATGTAAATAGTATTGACAGGCAATATTGACCAGGCATAAAAAATGTGTGGAATCAGAAAACATTCTGATCATGTTAGTTGGGGCAATACAATTAAATAAACGATTCTTTCAGATGTATGGGATGCCTGGAAGTCACAAACTTAGGTATGCAGTAACTTCCAGTGACTAGTGTGTGGTGGTTGTGGTTGTTTTTAAAAATACAAATCATCAACTGGCAAAAATAATTATGTATCAGGTTGTTCTTACTTTGAACCTTTACCCTAACAAACGCATGTATTTATCATAGAAATAAATTTTTTTCTAAGACCCAGCAAGGCCTTTGGCCATTGTTAGAGGAGAAATAATATGATGGCTATACTACCTTTTTTTCTTTTCTATTTGGGTCTTCACCTGGGCTTCTGAATTCCTGAGCGAAGCTGCACCCAAGGCTGGGTTTCTTATCAAGACTCGGGGTGTGGGGGCTCCCTTCTCCTCCTTCTGTGCCAGGTGACCTGAAACAAAGATCTCTGAATGGCTCTTCTCTCCAGTCACCTGGGCCCCTTTTAAAATTCTTTTTTAAATACCCACTTTTCTAAGAGTGGTATCTGTTCCTGAAACAGATCCCAGGAGAGGGCAGTGGGGGGGGGGGGATATCACATCCCCATGGCTATCTCTTCCTTTCCCTTAATTGCTCCCATATCATTCTCTTCTCCCACTCTTGTACCTGGCAGCCACTGGCTATACCCCAGGCTTGACTACTTTGCATTTCTATAGCTTATCTCCATCCAGTCTACTACTCATTTTTTCTTCTTTCTCACTTTTGGGTCTCTTTCTCTGCCTTCCTGATCCTGGAAGGGTGGTTGTCTGAGTGAGATCCCAGATAGTATGGGGGTCAAAGGAAAGACCGAGGAGGTAGGCATAGGGGAAGCTGTTCCCTCTCAGTTCACTTATCAAATCTAGTCTACGAGCCTGGGGAATTTACCCCAATGTCTTTGCTCTCCCCTGACTGAAGTATGGGGGTGCTGTCTGAAAACACAATGCTCTCCATGCCCAGTTCTATGTCCTCAATTGGTTTTGTCTGTGTCACTCAGTGGAGAAGAAAGGTTCTTATTTGCAGAGAGAGAGCACCATAGTAGATGGGCTTCAGGAAATCAGTTGAATTGTGAAGGCTATTCATCCAGGAAGCTGTGCAAAACCTGTTTCTGATATGAACCAGGCAAGGTCACTTCTGGGGGTGAGGTGGGGTGGGGTGGAGGGAATGGCTTCAAGAGTTAAAGGCCTTTGTCACAATTTAATAAAGGGGGGAACAGTGTGAAAAGAGCTAGAGCAAAACCATTTTATGGTAACATCAAATTTTATTTGGTTTCCTTTGTTTCTAAAAGTGTCAGTTTTAATGCTTTAAATATTAAGATCATCTGAGCCCACGCCTTGCTTAGTAAATTTCAGTACATGTTGAAGACTGGTATGCGTATACCAAATGCCTTCAGTTTAACAACAGTATGTCCAAATTTTCTATTCTGTAGAATAAGAAATTAGGTCAATAACCAGTGGCCACTCATCTAAAGCCTTACTTTTTAGACTTAAGTTGACTTAGCAGAGTAATTGCTGTAGGAGGTAAAAGAAGCCTGTGCTACGGGGAAAGATGCTGAAGAATTGAAAGTGGTGTGTAAGCTTTTCTGAGCATATGCTGTTCAGAGACATAAAGAGATTTATATATTTTTGTTCATTAGAGTACTAGTATTAGGTCTGAAATAATTTGATGGCAGTAGAGGGTTTTGTGATAATTCTACTTACTGATGTTTAAGGGATACTGTGTGAAGATTCAGCCTACTGTAATCATATAAATTTTGCTATTGCTTTTGGCTAAAACTCCCTTCTTGAAAATGCCATTTTTCAAAAACAAGGTGTATTTTTGATAGTTGCTACAAATATGTGTATTTAAATTTCTGAATTAAAATATAAGTTGATTTAAAGTAAAAAAAAAAAAGAGTTAAAGGCCTGGGGTGTCAAGGGTGGCAGCTGGTAAAGAAACAGCAAGGTTGCTGGGGAGTCAGAGGCAGGGCAGAGTAAGATTTGAGTCCTGGGCTAAGGACCAGGTTGATGAATAGCAAGCGTGGGCTGGAGTGCTCAGCTGAAGGAAGTAAATGGGATTTTCCTCTCTCTAATCCCCACACAGGAGCCGATCCTATCCAGGTATCAGGAGAAATACAGATACTTGTGGTCCAAGGGAATGGGCTAGGGTTTAGCTCATGAGTTGACCTTGTACTATGTTGGCAAAATCTCTCCCCGTTCCAGACAGACTGAGCCTGGAGTATTCAAAGAAGTAAGAAGACTGCAGATGACTGGTCAGCGTATTATTGTTTCCCAAAGTTCATAACTACTTTATTGTGCAGAGCTGGCATGGCCCTGGGTGAACCCGAGAGGAGGCGGTAAAGGATGGAGAAAAGACAGACAAGAGAAGGAAGCTGGGGTTGGATGGGATGCTGCTTCTCTGATGGAGAGACAGCGCCATGGCCTGCAAGCCGAGTCTTCATCTTATAGCCAGATTCCAGAAGGCCAAGGAAGGGCGTGATCAAGATGTTTACAATGTTCTCGCGGGTTTGGAATCTACTCAATTACACGCACCTGATCCAGCTTTGTTTACTTGCTGCACCTCCCGCAGCCCCTATCACTCAGCCACGTGGGACCACAGGTTTGGACCATAAGGGCCAGCCTTTGACTCTACTTGTGTTGGGACTTGCACGTGGCTTTGCCACGAGAGAATCGTGCCCTCTCATTAGTCCAGGCTTGAACCTGACCAAACATTACAACCACTCTCCACACTTTATCACCTGTAAAAAGCCTTTGTCTCACTGTGTTCAACAAACATGTCTTTTGTGTCATTCCATCTTTTAGGTCTGACATCAAAATTAGTGGGGGCAGTGTATTCATTTTATGGATGCAAACGAGGCCGCGTACTAAACCTGACGAGCTCAGGGGAGGCCTGCGTGGTGGCTTTACAAACCCAGAGACTGAAAGTAACCACAGAGAATGGTCTGAACATAAAATCCCCCACTGAAGTTGGATCGTGGTGGGTAGTCACATCCTAGGCCTGTGGCTTCTCTGACAGGCGCTCAATCTTTACCTCAAGTGAGACTCTTGTCCTTGTGCATCTAAGACACAAGGAAGTGTCAGGGTATCTTCTTTTCCAGACCCAGGAGCACAGGAGACCACAGAACCCCTCATCATTATCTTGTTCCCTGAATACCATCTCTGTGTGCTGTAGATGCCAGCCATCCTGTCCCCACCATTGTAAGGGGAGTTTGGGTCGCTCTGTTTTACTCTTCCAATCTGAGAGATCTCCCCACTTTGTTTTCTCCTGCTCCCTTAACCTACCACCAGTAGATTTCATGTAAATCCCCTTAGCCTCCTCCTTTGATTCTAATGTATAAAATAAGCTGCAAAACTCCCCTTCTCTGGAGCATTTTCTGATTCTCTTAAGATTTTGCTTCCCAGCAATTGTCATTGGTTTGGCTCAAATAAATTCATAAAAATTATCTACAGGTTTGGATGTTTCTTACATCAACAGTTTTAGTCCAAGAATGTATTGAGCGCCTGTTGTGTGCATGCCATGCCAAGAGGATGCCTCCTTGGGCTGGGCAAGCAACACGGGAGACTGCTCCGTCATTTGGGCATCCAAGCACTTGGCGGCTGGATCCCTGTATTTCACCTCGTTTCCCTCATGCCCACTCAGGGACAGGGGTGCTCAATATCCTTTTTGCTGAATCAGATGGTGTGCTTGAAAGCTGACCCCAATTCTTTCTGTTAGCACACTGTGACTGTCCAGTTTTCTGAAAACAACTGTGATTCGTTGTCAACAGTGATAGTGTGGCAGCATTTGTATCCAAATGAAAGTAGAGTGACAGAAGAGGAGAGGAATGGGAAGGAGAAGGGAGAAGGAAAGGGCTCAGAGAATGAAGGCAATGGAGAGAAGTGATGGCAATAAAAGCAGAGGCAGTTAAAAGGGACCGTTACAGCAGCAAGCAGCAGACTGAGTTCATGCGATGAGGCGGGCCAGCCACCAGAGCATAAAGTGAGCTGTGTTCCCAGGGGCAACAAGTCATCACTGCTGTACGCTGACAGCTCTTAAATGTACAGAGAGCGCTCACTGAATGCCACGTCTGTGTATGTCCACAATGTTGGCAAGCTCTGCAATATCCCAGCTAAGTGCCATTGAGAACATGCGATGGAAAACAAAGACAAGTAGTTTTTTCCTTGCAAGAAATGTCACCCAAAATATTCCAAGCATGTCATGATTAGCACCAAACCATTTGCCATCCAGGCTGATCTGAACGCAGAAGTCTGACTATGCACATACTTACCTTGCTGTTGGCCTTCTGGGTGCAGCCATAAACCTTTCCTTGGTATTTTAAAATTAATTTTAGAGCAGAAGGGAGAGGAAGAGAGAGAAACATCTATGATGAGAGAGAATCATTGATCGGCTGCCTCCTGCACACCCCCGACTGGGGACTGAGGCCTCACCCAGGCATGTGCCCTGACCGAGAATTGAACCGTGACCTCCTGGTTCACAGGTTGATGCTCAACCACTGAGCCATGCCGGCTGGGCCCCTCCTCGGTATTTCAGAGGAGCAAGACTGGTAGAGTCACGGGCAGGGCCTGAAGGGGAGGGTGGGGCAGAAGCAAGTCAGATGACGTAATCCCCTCTGTCCCACCCACCTCCAGCCTTTCCTCAAGCCCCTGGCACCATTGGATGTTGCTTATTCTCCTTGAGCCTAAAGTGATGAAGAGCTGCAATAAGAAAATGAGTCAAAAGATGCTGCCTTCTAGCAGGTGTGGGGTGTCATATCCCCACCCTCACCCATCAGCACTCCCACGCCTCGCACAAGCAGGAAAGGTCAGCCTGCTTGGCTGAAGGCTTTTGTGGCCTAACCATGAAAGAACAAAAAGAGAGAGAAAAAAAACACCAAAACCCCCACAAATGCTGTAGTGGGAGAGGCAGGGCAACAATGTTGGCTCCCCCAGTGCCTGATGGGCAGATGCAAAGCCCATGTCCTCACTGCTGTGTTTCCTCAGCTCTAACGTGGGGTTAATACATCCCACCTCTCTCATAGACAAGATAATGTCAATGGAAAAGCTGGGTAAAAGCACTGGGGACGTGTGTCCCTGGCCTCCGCTAAGTTCACAGGCGGGTCTGGGGCACGGGCAAGCAGTGCAGCTGGTTCTCTCTGCTGTTGATCCCAGCACTGTGGCCATTAACACCAGCCCTGTGCCCTGGGACCACCTGGCTCTGCGGAAATAAGCCTCTCTCGGAGTCTGACAACTTTCTATTTTTATTCCTCTCCAGAGCCTTCTTCTCCAGGGCAACCACACACACAATGCCATGTTGCAATTTATTTTCATTTTGCGGAGGGGAGCCCATCCCTCCTCTTCCTGGCTTGGCCGCTCTGGCCTGGCCCTATTCCTCTTGGATGGCCCGGGGCTGTTTCGGCCTCAGTGCTGGCATGGCCTTGTTATGCCAGCTGGACAAGGACAACACACCTGCGGCTGCCCTAGGCTGGGTCTGGGAGGTGGCTGGGCAAGGGTCCTAATTACTTGAGGGTGACACAGGCTCGCCAGCATGACTTCATCCGTTTACTTTCACCAGACCCTCTGGGCTCTGCGGAGAGGTGTGGGTGTTTGTGCAGCTGCCTGCCCCCCTCGGGAAGGGTCTGTCTCACCTGAATCACCCGGCCTGGCTCTCTGTGGACACTGGTGTTCAAGTTCAGGCCACTCTCCGATATCTGGCTTGCATGATACTCCTGCTGCTGTCTTTTCTTCTCACCTCATGTTTGGAAAAGGTATTGTTTGAAACAAGGAAACTTCAAAACAGATGGGTTGTGGTTTCTAGGCATCACGTCTCCAAGATCGTGATAGAAGCCAGGAGTCAATCCATCTGCCTCTCTGGGACCTGATTCTGCATTTCTTACGTTGGCCAAGTCCTCGCTGAAGATAGAAGTGCCCGAGCTGCCAGCTGGGGAGGAGCCACAACACCCTGCCAGGAACGTGCCTGCCTCCCTCCTTCCTATCGCCCTGTCTCCGTGATAGGAGAACTTGGCCTGGAGGCTGACTAAGCCTCACGTGCCGTCTTGGTCACGAAAGATGCTGATCCACTGTCTGGACCATCTGGGTGGTGAGAAGAGGTGCTGAGTCGTCAGTGGTCTCTTGGCACCCAGGCTCTTCTTTAGAATTGGGCGCTCAGCAGTCTGGGACTCAGGACCATGTTTTTCTCTGTGCAAAGTGGATCTTTGAAGGATGGAATCTGCATCCCAGACGCCCTTATCCCTCTCAGAGGAAAAAGATGTGTTGTTCCCAGGGGGGCTCCTCAGCTAACTGTGACCTAAAGTAGCAGCCCGCATGGAACTGGGGACAGAACATAAGGGACCAGACTGCTTCCCCATCACCCCCAAATAAGAGATCTGGGGAGAAACTAAGTCTCGTGACCACAGGAAAACTATGTGGAGAAAACATAATAAATGCTAGTCAAAGCCACTGAGTGGCTACATGGTTGAGCATCCACTTATGAAGCAGGAGGTCACAGTTTGATTCCCATGCAATACCTGACTATTTAGTCAGGGGCACTGACCTCTTTTCCCCCAAAAAATGACAGCCAACACAATCGCCATATGTATTAACCATAAGTATACAGGTCATATAATAGAGTTGTATCTTATCGTTCACGTTGCATAATAAGTTTGCATCTGATGGATTAATTTTTTGGAACCAGAAATCCTTATGTACAAATATGGGCACCTGACTTCTTAAAAAGTCACTTTGGAGTAAAAAAGGAGTAAGATAAATCTTATTTATTTATTTTTTTGTAAATCAGTCAAATATTATACTATTTTTGTCAAATATAATCTATTTTTTAAAATATATTTTATCGATTTTTTACAGAGAGGAAGGGAGAGGGATAGAGAGTCAGAAACATCGATGAGAGAGAAACATCCATCAGCTGCCTCCTGCACACTCCCTACTGCGGTTGTGCCCGCAACCACAGTACATGCCCTTGACCGGAATCAAACCTGGGACCCTTCAGTCCGCAGGCCGACGCTCTATCCACTGAGCCAAACCGGTTAGGGCTAATCTATTTTTTGATGTGCCGCAGAATTGTAGTAGTTAGTATATCGTATGTGTGCCATGAGGTGAAAAAGGTTGGGAATCACTGCATTGAGAAATCAAAGCATACACATACGGAAACTTTTAACTGAGTTTAACCCTGTGTTGCCCGAGTGTATTTGACCATAGAATGCCAATCTTGCAAAATATCTGTGAAGCACATTTTGGGGAAAGCTGCTTTCCTGGAAGATATCCCATGATGGCTGCAATTTGCATGTCTCCTCTTCTGGCTTCGAAGTTACTATTTATTGAAGGTCACAGGATGGTTCAGTGGTCTGTGCTGGCTCAGGGCTGGGTTTGCACCCTCTCCTGCCTACTAGAAATTTGATTTTACATCCTTAAGAAGGCAAGGGAGGGAAGGACTATTGCCTTTAAGAATTAACATTTTTACATCTGAAACTAATACAAAATAATGTTGAATGTAAACTGTAATTGAAAAATATAATGAAAAACAAAAATTGCAAATATATATACATATGTATTTATACATATTAGTTTTTTAAAAATTAACTTTTTGCCTGGCCAGTGTGGCTCAGTAGTTGAGCATCAACCTGTGAACCAGGAGGTCTCAGTTCAATTCCCGGTCAGGGCACATGCCCAGGTTGTGGGCTTGATCCCTAGTAGGGGGCAGTTGGTCAATGATTCTCATCAATATTTCTCTCTCTTTTTCTTCTTCTCTGAAATCAATAAAAATATTTTTTAAAGAAAAAATTAACTTTTTCACACTGGTGGTAAAAACTTTAGGGCTACATTCCTGGCTGGTTTGGCTCAGTGGATAGAGCATCAACCTGCAGACTAAAGGGTCCCAGGTTCCATTCTGGTCAAGGGCACATGCCGGGGTTGTGGGCTCCATCCCCAGGAGGAGGTGTGCAGGAGGCAGCCGGTCAGTGATTCTCTCTCATCATTGATGTTTCTATCTCTCTCTCTCTCTCTCTCCCCCTCTCTTTTTCTCTCTGAAATCAATAAAAATAAAAAAACTTTAGGGCTCCAGAGATATTTTAATCATGCTGTGAGCCTAGATGGTGAGTCCTAGTCACTGGTTTTCCTTCGGGATCTGCTGTTTTGGGTGACACTAAAGCCCAGGTGGAGACATAATTGCAAACATCTGAACGCTGGAGACCTACTCTTTCACAGTCTCCATAGCCCCACAGGCTGTGCACACACGAGCCACCTGCTTCCAGATTTACTGAATGGTCTGGGAACAGCATGAGTGTGCACTCACTGGGTCATTCATGGCTTATTTTTATGTCTTGGGTTTTCTATGTACAAGTCAAATACATGGCTTGAAAATGAACCTTCCACGAAGTTCCTTCAAGCACTGCAGTTCTAACTCCCAAAGGTTTCCTATTTGGCTCTTCCACACATTTTCTGTGGACACTGTTTCTACTAACACATCTCCGTATTCTTGCCTCACCTGCTAGTCTTCTGACAATCAATCGTATGACCACTTCCAACTTCATTGCTCTGCGTTTTTCCTCCTGGCTAAATTTTTCTGTTATATTCACCTGGAGCCAGGCCTGGACCTCTAAAGTAGCTTTAAAACCCTAAAACAACGGTTTTCAACTTTTTTTAATCTCATGGTACACATATACTAACTACTAAAATTCTGCGGCACACCAATAAAGCATATTATATTTTTTTGCCAATAGGTTGATTTACAAAAATATATGTAATGGTAATTACCCATCCTTTTTGCCCTAAAGTGACTTTTTTAAAAAGTCAGGTGCCTAAATTTGTATATAAGGATTTCTAGTACCAAGAATTAACCAATCAGATGCACCCTTATTATGCAATGTGACCAATAAAATGCAACTCTATTACATGACCTATATATTTATGGTTCAAGACAGGGCATTTGTTGTGTTAGCTGTTGTCGTTTTTTAAAATTTTACAATCTAAGGGAAAAGAAGTCAGTGTGCCCTGACTAAATAGTCAGGTATTGCACATTTTAAAAATTCTTGTGGCACACTGGGTGAAACTCACTGTCCTAAAAGAACATTCTGTCCCCTTACAGTTACTCTTGAAAATGGCTTGATTTTCCTTAGGTGTAGCTGAGAAATCCTTAAAACCGGTTCCACAGGACGAAGCACAGGCTAACTCATCTTTTTTTTTTTTTTTTTCCTCCAACCCACTGACCTCCTTCATGTCGGCTACAGATTCACTTTCAAAGGGGAACCAGGTGCCAGGGGAAGGCACCAGCCCTTCTCGGGTTGCTTCAGTTTCCCATTCTTGATACATTTACCAAGTACAAGACATTCCCCCTGGAGCCATCTCTGCTGACCCTTCCATGACTCCTCGGGGTTTGACCCCAAATCAATGACTCCTGAGGTCAAGAGAGTTCTGGCTTCAAAGGAAAAATGTTGGGTGTTGC
>PVJC01045392.1:0-13801 GCA_004026665.1 Murina feae | reverse complement strand
ATGGTTATTTTTATATGTAAATGGAGACAGCTCTATATAAAACTAGGGACCCGGTGCACAAAAATTTGTGCACTCGGGGGGTCCCTCAGCCTGGCCCGTGCCCTCTCTCAGTCTGGGACCCCTCGGGGGATGTCCACCTGCTGATGTACCTGGCCAGCCTGGATGAGGGGCTGATGGCTGTTTGCAGGCTGGCCACATCCCCTTCAAGGTGGGTGTCCCCCCCCGGGGTACCTGGCCAGCCTGGGTGAAGGGCTGATGGCTGTTTGCAGTGGGGCTAGCTGGAATTTATTTAACTTCTAAAGTTGAAACTTTGTTGCTTTAACCGGAGCCCAGATTGGGTTGCCCTGACAACCCAGGCTCCCAGCGCTTCCTTGAGCCCAAGGCTGGAAGCAGGTGTCTGGGTTTATTTATCTTCGATAATTGAAACTATGTTGCCTTGAGCCAGCCTAACAGACAGGAACCTTAGCTTCCTCCATCGCTGGGGCAAGCCTCCTGCTTGTTCCAGCTCCGTGGCTGCCAGCCACCATCTTGGCTGGGTTAATTTGCATACAGTAGCTCTGATTGGCTGGTGGATGTGGCTTGGCTGGTGGGCGTGGTTTGGTTGGTGGGCATGGCTTGTGTGTAACAGAGTGAGCATCAATTTGCATATTACTCTTTTATTAGATTAGATAATATTTCTATTTCAGAGATTTTAGAAATTATTTTGGAGGAGTAAAACTCATGTAAATATATTTTAAGTATTTTATTTCTTTAAAAAAAAATGATACTTAGCCCTAGCCAGTTTGGCTCATTGGATAGAGCGTCTGCCTACAGACTGAAGGGTCCTGGGTTCGATTCTGGTCAAGGACATGGTACCTGGGTAGCAGACTCCTTCCCAGCCCAGGGCCCTGGGAGGGGCTCATGCAGGAGGCAATCAATTGATGTGTTTCTCTCACATTGATATTTTTCTGTGTCTTCCCCTCTCTTCCACTCTATCTAAATCAATGGAAGAATATCCTTAGGTGAGGATTAAAGAAAAACAACAACAAACTTATATCTAAGTTTGTTTAGATTTTCTAATTTTTAAAATACCCTTAAGAGGGGTGTAAAATTTTATCTCCCCCTCTTTATTTTTAGATGTTCCTACATGTAAGATTATTATTAGGTCTCCACTGATTAGAATATGTATGTGGCAAGGATAGTATTTGAGATGCTAATCTGTTTTTATTCTTCCTGTATTTTTTTCCCCAGTTTTCACTTCTGTATTTAAGCAGGTAGCTGATTCTATGCATATTGACTTAGAAAGAGCACTTGGCAGGGTGGAAAAGAGAATACCTAAGTCTTTTCTTCACCCCTCTTCATCTAACTGCTTCTCTCTTCCCCTCCCCTCTCCTCCCCTCTCCCTATCCCAGTCCCTGTCTCCTTCCGCTCATTCCTCTTCATCTTCTTTTATAAACTTCACTCTAATGCTAAGTAATAGTCCTGGTATCCTCTCTCTACCTCTCTTCTAGATCTATAGAAACTCAGTCCTCTTCTACCATAATGGCAATGCAGAACCTCTGTTTGGACAAAGCAAAATCCCTTTGTTTATGTGTACACTTGGCAAGGTTATGCTGGGGTAGAGCAGGAATAGGGCCTTCCTGAAAAACACCATCTCCCTTCTTAGTAAAAGAGTTCTTTAGCTATGAAGTCCTGATTGGAGATAGTTTCTCTCTGAAGAAAAGTTCTTCAGGGTCTCAGGGTTGAAAGGCATATCTCCCAGCCAATCATAGGAGTATATTTGATAGTGCTTTATGCTTGTATAAGTAAATTGGGTTTCCCTGTGCTTTCTTCAAAAGGAGAGGTCTAAGGTTTTACAGAGGCATCAATTGTGTTCTAATTCTTGGGAAATGTCGTCCTTTATTTGTTTTCTAGCAAATCTCAGAGTCTTTAGGGAATACAAAATGGGGCAAATAAGGTTTGATCATAGTGAGAGTGATGTGGGAGCTATCAGGTATGAGCTTGGAAAGACAGACATAGGCATAATGTTCTATAGGGTCTTGAGTTCCAGATGGCAAGGATGTGTGGAAAGCTGAAAGTAGAGTTACCTTTACCTTCTGTACAATTTAACTTCAATAGCTGTTGGATAGGCCATGTTTATAAAAGGGCTATGGACACTCTCAGAAAGCATAGCTACTTAGCCATTGGCCTGATTTATGTATGTCTGAGCTTATTTCATTTTAACTCTGTAGATATGGTTTGCTTCAAGTTGCAATGTCTTTGTTATTTTTCTTCCTTACAGATTCATGAAGGTGGCAGGAAGCACAGTGGATGCAGTTACCTGGCAACAGTAGGTATTCACCATTTTTGCTCTTATTGTCTATCAGCTGCTGTGAAATAAAATATATTAGTTGTCATGAAGTTTATATCTGACATCTAATAAAATATTCTCCATCCTCCAGGAAAAAAGTTAAAACTAACCCCAAAGCTGTTCTTATGACACATACTATCTCATAATAATACAATTTTACAAAAAATAGCAACACTGACACATTTGGGAAAGCTCGGCTATTATGTACATTTTTAAATCAATCTGTCATCAGTGAGCAGGTGATGGAAATTTGAACATTCCAGCATTTCCCCATAAGCTTTTCCTTAGGAATAAATTTCCTTAAGAGAGGAAATATTGTTAATTACTCAATATATCATATGAAAATAGAAATGCTTCATTACATTAATGGCAGTGGTCTTAATTAGTGCCAAGAGAGTCACTAATATGAAGTAAATAATTAAAAAAAAGAATATGAAGGGAATGAAGCAGCTTCGAGAGAGAATAACCCCTCCAACATTCCAGGAAGAAGCTTACAATGGCAGAACTATGTTACCCTAAGGGGAGATTGACTTATAACAATAATTATCTGAAATATAAATTTACATTTTCTATAAGTCTCCTTATACCATTTATTCCAGAATATCCAACATCTTACAATGTCTCACAGTTTTATATTGGAATCCTGTCCTTTCTTTTTGTAAGAAATCTATCCCATGGCATCCTCCAAATTGTCTCTCACCTAATGTGATCTTCATAGCTCAGCTACATGCTCCTATTCTGTGCCCTCAGAGCTATCAACTATGGCCACCTTTCTCAGTTACTCCAACCCTTGCTCCCTTGCTCATTAACTCTTGTCTTCCTCTGTTTTAAGTGGGTCACAGTAGTCCTTGCATATTTATAACAGGTGTGAAAGAAAGTGGATGAAATCTTTATTAAGTATCCCAAAAGGATTTTTGGTTTGTTGGCAATCAATAACTTCAATTACGATGGAAAACATTGTATTCTATCTACGTAAATACTCTTAGTTTCTCTAACAACAAGTTCCAAATATTTTCATATCTTCCTTCAAATTGTTTATTTTATCTTATCTTTCTTCAAGTTGTTTTCGTGAGTCATGGATAGAGTAAGTCTGACGATCTTGTCATTCTTTTGTTTAAAACCCATCAGTGTCTTCCCTTTGCACTTAGCCCGAAAGCCCAACTTTCTACTCTTTGTGACTGCATCTGGTACTACTCTACCCTTCCTCACTCTGTCCCAATGCACTCGTGGTCTTCTGGTTCGTAGAAAGTTCACAGACATGTCTGCCTCAGGACCTTTGTACATGTTATTCTTCTTCCTGGAATGTTGTTCTCCCCATTTTTTTGTGTGACTTGCTACTTCTTATCTCTTAAAACACAACTTACATGTTATCTCCTTCAAGTAGCCTTTCCTATAAAACAGGTTCCTCGCTGATTCTCTTTCTCAGCTCTTTTTTTCATAGAATTTATTGTAACTTAAAATTATTATTTTTATAACTTGTTTTTCTAATTTGTGAGTTTTTTTCTTCCACCGAAATAGCATTATTTTATTCAACAACTGCTGATTTAGGCAATTGTTTTTTTTTTAAGACAACATTTTCATTTTATTAATTGCTTAAGTTAAAAGTGGCATATTCAAACTACAACAAAAAAAGAATAATAGAACTAGATATCCATATGGTTGAGTGATTGAGCACATAGGCATTGATATTAGAAGACTTGTGTTTAAACCACAGTTTAAATTATTATCTGTTACCTTTGCAAATCTTTATGAGACTCAGTTTTCTTTTTCTTTTTCAATTAGGTTAACATTCAATATTATTTTATATTAGTTTCTGGTGTAGAGAATAGTAGTTAGACAGCCATATAATTTATAAAGTGATCCCACCAATATTTCAAGTAGCCACCTGGCACCATACTTAATTATTACATTATCATTTATTATATTCCCTACCCTGTATTTCACATCCTCAGGACTATTTTGTAAGTGCCAATTTGTAATTTTTAATCTCTCCATCTTTTTCACCCAGCCCTACAATTAGGCAATTGTTTACTGGGCATTTACTGTGGAGGGAAATAACAACAATGATAATCACAATAGGGCAGGAATTGTTGCAAACTTTTATATGCCTTACCATATCTCCTCACAACAACCAAATGAGGTAGGGACTCTTTTTATCTCTATTTATGTATAACTTAGAGAAAGTTATAGAAAATCCAAAGATTGCATAGACAGTGTCAGAGTTTGGACTTGAAGTTTGGATCTTACTTTAAGGAATAATCTATTAATTATTACTGCTTTGATAGCAATAAATGATCCTTTACTGAAAGTATTACATTCCAGTGTGGGAATTTAAATCCTCTTCAGTGTCCTCACAAAAGGCTGTTTGGATAAGGTAGGATAAAGGTTGAACTTGAAGAATTTACAGTGTTTGTAGGGAGAACTAATGAAATAAGTATATAAATATTAATGGATAAGGCTTGATCAATTATCATAGCTGACAGGGAGGGATCAGAGAAAGCTCTTCTTCCCTAGTGAAGCACACTTTATCATGTAAATGGAATGAAATGAGCGCAGTATTTTTTATATTGGAGAAATAGATTGTTTTATAAATACATTTTGTTTATTGGCTACTTTAAAAATACTGACCATCTCTCAATATATAGATCATATGTTTGCAACTACTCTAAAAATACACCCCCAAAGTTTTTAACTCATTTGAGGACAACAAGTAGCACCTGAAATCTGCCATTTATTCCTTCCAGCTATAGTGTTCAGGCAAGATTTGGAACAATTCCAGAAAATCCTGGTCAGGAGGACTTAGTGAAAATTAAAACCAAATGCCATGTTTCTCTAACCCTGAGAAATGCTGAGGTGAGAATTTCTTAATATTGTAAAGTAAATCAAGAATGTGTGGTAGAGGATGTATATAGTAAAGCATTAATTGTAGTGTGTAAAGCATTAATTGTAGAATCATTTCATTGCTGGGTATTTACTCAAAAGAAATGAAAACATATATCTATACTGCACAAAAACTTTTTATAGAAGGATTAATAACAGTTTTATTAAAAATAGGCAAAAATAGAAACAGACCAAGTGCCATTAACAAGAGAACAGGTTAAACAAACTGTTGTATATTTGTAAAAAGGAAGCTACTCAGCAAGATAAAAGAACAAACTAATGATACACTCCATGAATGAATCTCAACATGATGCTAAGTGCAAAAAGTCATATAAAATACATTTATATCATTCCATTTACATGAATAGATTTTTAAAATGGGGACATTGACTGCCTCTGTCAATGTAGGAGGCAGGGAAATAAATGGATTGAGAGGATGAGGGAATTGTCTGGGGTGAGTATAAGGTAATCTACATCTTGATAGCAATTTAGTTTTCACAGGATTATGCATTTTTTGAAATTCATCAAATGATATGCCTAATATTTATGCATATCATTGTATGTAAAACTTAAGAAAAATAACCATGAACAGATACTGAACTCTAATCAATAGTATACCTGACGAAGTGTTTAGGATGAAGTTTACCAAAGCCTGGAATTTACTTTGAAATGCCTCAATACATAAAATAGATCAATGAATGGAGGGATAGATTGATAGATGTGTGGTAGAGGATGTATACAACAAAGCATTAATTGTAATACCATGGTGATGGATATAAGGTTTTCACTACATAATTCTTTCACCTGTTTCTGAAATTGTTCAAAATAAAATATTAGGAAAATAGGTCTTCATTGTTACACCTAAATACATAATATTATTTATTACAAAATAATATATTGCTTTGAAAATATGTATGAAAACATAATAAAAGGGAAAATGCTTTTGTCAAGTGAATAAAGTAAAATATAAAATATACAAGTCCTACCCCAATAATATAAAATGCACACAAACTCAAAGAAAATGCACTAATAGATTTATAGTAATCTTTAGGTAGATGGGATATAGGGACTTTTTTATTGTCATATTTACTTTTTTGTAGTTTCATCTTTCTGTAATCAGCATGTAGTGCATTTTTCTTTATAATAGAAACCAGCAGTATGCAGCTCCACCCTTCCCACCTCTTATTGCCCCTCTCTAGAAGCATCATCATAATTTTAGCCACTCTGATACTTGTTTCCATGTTTCTAAGTAACAGTCTGATCCTGCTTGATTTTTTTCCAATTCAAATATTATCTATTAATTTCCTACTATGAAAAATGAGAATTTAACTCTCTTACCTCCCTAACTCCTTGCACAGTGAAACATACTTACCTTTGTCCATCCTCCAACATTTTACTTCTTAAGTATTGGTGAGATCAGAATTCAGTGCTCACATTTTTATTACTAATAAATATGACACAGCAGAGAACGTGGTGTGCTATGGTTACATTTTCTTTCTTTCACAACTTTTTGCTTTCCCTGGAATTAATAACTGTCTTTTTCATTTGCCTAATTTCCTATTAATCTATCCCTAGCTCTGTATCAGAAGGTAAATCTCTCTCTGTGCAAACACCCATCAGTTTCTTCTCGTCCTTGGAGATGCTGTCCTGGAGCAGGTCCTCCTCTGGTCCCATCTGGACTGGTTGATCTCTGTGCTTCCTGCACAGCTGTTGTCCTGGGATCTCCCTTCACCATCATCCTGGGGATTCCTTTGACTCTCTTATTTGTTGGAACCATGCCTTTTTTTGAGGTTTACTCCCTATTTTGGGGGAACATTTTCCCCCAGGAAATTCCTGAGAAAAGATAAATGAAAAGTAAACATGTTGAGACCTTGTATTAAAATTTGATTTATATGTTGGATGCATAAAGATTTCCCTAAGATTTTGATGCTTTGGCTCCATTTTGTTCTAGCTTTCCTTGTAACTATTAAGAAACCCAATGCCTTTTTAATTTCCAATCCTTTTATTTGCCCTGTTTTTTTCTATCTTGGTACTGTTAAGATCTTTTTGTCCCAAGCAATCCTTTACATGGTTCTCTTTTTATTGTGTTCACTAGGTATGTGGTGGACCCTGTCAATCTGAAATTCTTACCCTTCAGTTTAGAAATTTCTTTCAGAATTTTTTTTTCTTTAATAACTTTTTTTCTGTTTATTTTCTGTGCTCTCTCTTTATAGAACTTCCACTCTCAGATATCAGAAGTCCTCAAACAGTACTCTAATTTCTCTATATTTTTCTCTTCCTTGTTTTTTCTTCAATTTTCTGATAAATCTCCTTAATCATCCAAATTTTCTGTTGACATTTTCATTTCTATTATATTTCTAATTTCCAAAAGCTCTTTTTAATCCTCAAAATTTTCTTTTTTTATGCCTTCTATAGTGTATTTTCTTGTTTCTCTGAGGATATTAATTTTAGTTGTTTATTTAGTTTCTTTTGTTCGTTTTAGTTTCTTTTTGTTCTTTCCCTCTGTTTGTTCTCTCTCTCTCTCTCTCTCTCTCTCTCTCTCTCTCTCTCTCTCTCTCTCTCTCTCTTTTCTTACCGTTTCTAAATTAAACATTTTGCCCTCTATGTTCTTCCTTCCTTCCCCATTTCTTTATTTTGGTTTGTGTCTTTCATGTTAATTTTCCTAAATATCAAATGATCCTTGGATCTCCATTAATATTTAAGAGATAGGCATGAATGCTGATTGGACTTTTTTTTGTTCATGGAAATTTCTTCTCAACTAGTGGAGGATTATATAAGGTGATCTGGCTGGGATATTACATTATGGAAATCCTAATCGTCTATAGCTGTTTCTCAATTGAAGATATATGGATTCTCACATCATTTGCTATAGTCTGTGGCAATATGTTATTTTGGCTTAAGAATATGAAGAAAATTTGCTGTCACAGAGATATACAGCTAGAAAACAGAGGAGTATTTTGAATAGCCTTATTCAGGTTTTTGTGGCTATTCTTCTCAGATACTACATTGAAATTCTATAAGTGATAGTTTCCTAAAGATTTGTCGCAATGTGAAATATGAAGCCATATCAATAGACTTTTCATACTTTGATGCATTAAAATCTATTGGTCTTGCATTTTGAATGTATCTTTTACTCATGTATGATGTAACACCATGCATTGATTATTTGGAAAACATTGTTTGCTGAGTTGTGAATTGTTACACAGATATTCCAAATGTTGGCACATTTCATTATAATGCATCAAGCACATTTTTTATCACTGCAGACCAAATAAAAAAAGTCTATATGTTTTGGAAAGTATACAAGTTCATAATACAGATACAAATATCCTAAAATCCTAACTTTCATTCAACAGTTTAAAATTTATAATCAGCAGCAGGTTTTGTCAGTTGTTTTCTTTGAAGTGACAGGCTTACTTTTTTCACTTTTGTGAAAAAATATCCTTTTAAAACCCATCTGAATAACAACAATTTGTCAGTCATTGTTTCAAGTAAAAATGTTGTTCCATGAAAAAATTACCAATGCAGTTTACAACTCGAACAATCATATAAGTGTTTGTCCTTGAGATAGACATCATACTTTGTTGTAGAGATGAAGTCTTCTATGTACATTTTTCACTTAGTCATACAGATTATTTTTTCAATGTGTATTCAGGGTAAAATTTAATAAAATTAATAAATTTTATTACTTTATCAGGGGAAGTATTTTTGTTTTATTGCAAGTATATGACAGTGATCACTAGGACAGTTTGATGCTCCTGACTTGACTTGTGCTAAACTTCCAGAAGTTTTACCCACTGTTGCTTTTGTACCATCGGTTCAACTGTTGTTCCATAAAAAAATTACCAATTCAGTTTATAGCATAGTTTTCCAGTACAAACATGAAAGTCAAATCAGTTATTTTGCACTTTATATATTGCATCACCATTTGTATTTAGTTCCAAGCATTGTATTTAGTGCCAATAAACCAAGTTATTTTAGTGCCATTCACATAAAAGATTTTTATTAATGTTTAATTGGGTGGATGCAAGAGAAAAAGCTGTCTAGAGATTTATCCAAATATTAATATCCTGAAATATTAACTTCGTCTTCATGCTTCTAGTTAAATCTTTAATTTAACAAGTTACTGTATTATTAGTAAGTGACACTGGGGTGATTCCTTTACTAAGTTTTCACTCAGAAGACATTCGACGCTGTCGATTACAGAAGGCTCCATCAGTCTCTCAGCTACCTCATGCACCTTTCTAACCAATGTAATGTAATAACCTACTCTTTTAAGTACAATAAACTTCAAAATAATTTTAAATGTTATTGTAAAATAAGACAACAAAAGTTTTTAAATTTTCATATAGGCATAAGAAAAACTTCAGAATTTCAAAAGAAATTATTACATGGTTATGGAGTTATACAGATTATAGCAGGTATAATAGAAAAAGCTTATTGAAAACAGTAGATGTATTGAGGACAGACTGAGTTAACCATTGAAAACATACACACTTATATTTCAAAACCATACTTTAGAAGTCTAGAAAACAAGGAGATGAAAGCATGTATTCCATTAGTTGTCTGAGCAATGTCATTTAGGCTCTGATAAACCCAATGTACACTTGTGAGAGAATGAGAGTGAAATGGCAAGTAAGTGTCTTAGTGTTATAGTGAAAAGTTTTTATCTCATGAACTCCTAAAAGGATCTTAGGGACCCTTTCAACAATCTGTGTGCTAACCTCCCTCCAGTTAATTCTAGTGTACTCTAATGCTTGAGAACCATAGATAATGACTGCTTGGATTTAATTATAAGAATACACTCATCACCATATTTTCCAGCATAAAGCTTTGTTCAGTAGCTTCTTTATTGACATGTGGATAGGAGAAAAGATTTAAGAAAAATTGTCCTTGGAATTGGCCTTTAGAAAATTCCTTGCCCCTTGTAATTAGAGTCAAGCTTCAAGTCATTTAATTAAGTTTTTCCTCAGATGAAAGTCAGCACTTTTCTCTGTTTGGTCTTAGTTTGCACTTATACTAGTATACACCATTCTTCACTTCTATTGTTGCAGAAAAATGTAATATGGCAATATACTACAGCTACAGTCTTAAAGAGATCAATTTTATAATTTAAAATTCTAGCTACACTTAAAACAAAATGAACATTTAAAAAATATGTTTTTATTGATTTTAGAAAGAGCGGAAGGAGAGGGAGAGAGTGAGAAAAAAACATTAGTGAGAGAGAGAAAAATCGATGAGAGATATAAACATCAAATGGCTGCCTCCTGCATGCCCTCCTACTAGAGATCAAGCCCTATACCTGGGCATTGAACCTAACTGGGAATGGCACCAGTGACCTCTCAGTGCTTAGGATGATGCTCAACGAAGGCAAAAATGAACATTTAAAAGAAGTCATTGCAAGAGCAATCATGGATTTGCCTGCAATATAAGTAAATGTGAGCAAATGACTCCAAGAAGAGCATCTATTGGAAATTTGTGAAAATTTCCAGGGGCAATGGGACATTAGAATGACTTATTAAGCAGAAATTCTGCTTAAAAGGAAAAAAATGAAGGAATGCACACAAAAATATTAAGTTTTAGAGAAAAGAGTTCAAGTAAAATGTCGATCCTACTTATAAAAAATTGGAAACATGATTCAACAATGTAAGTAATTCACAAGAGTGCTTAAACATCTTTAAAACAATATTTTGGATGCAAAGAATCTATACAGCACTGCATTATGGTTTGGTAGAAAGAAAATGGGCTTTGAAGTCAAGTAGGCCTGGGCAGATCCCTCTGATCCTTAGTAGATTTGGGGCCTTGGGGAGAAAGTAAATCCTTCAGAACTCAGTTTTCCCACCTATAAAGTAGAGTTAATGCCCAAAACTGTTGTGAAGACTAAATGAGGTAAAGCACAAAAAGCACTTTGCACAGTACATATATACAATACTAGAGGCCTGGTGCACAGATTTATGCACTGGTGGGGTTCCTCTGCCTGGCCTGGGGGGATCAGGCCCAAAACTGGAGTGTGAGAGGGCACTCTGCAAAGTTGCTGTCACTCAGCAGCTCCTGTGTTGAAGGTATGCCCCCTGGTGGTCAGTGCACATCATAGCTACTGGCCAGTTGGCTGGTTGGCCAGTTGTTTAGCCTTTTATATATATAGACTAGGGGCCCAGTGCACAAAAATTTGTACACTCAGGGGGCGTCCCCTCAGCCCAACCTGTGCCCTCTCACAGTCTGGGACCCCTTGGGGGATGTCCACCTGCTGGTGTGCCTGGCCAGCCTAAGTGAGGGTCTGATGACTGTTTGCAGGCTGGCCAAGCCCCCCAGTGGGAACCCTCACCCCATGGGGGTGTGGCCACCCTGGGTGAGGGGCTGAGGGCTGTTTTCAGGCTGCCCACAGTCCCTTCAGCGTTCGGGTCCCTACTGGAGTGCCTGACCAGCCTGGGCGAGGGGTTGAGGGCCGTTTTCAGGCTGGCCACATCCCCTTCAGGGTTTGGGTCCCTACTGGGGTGCCTGGACAGCCTGAGTGAGGGGCTGAGGGCCATTTTCAGGCTTCCTACAGCCCCTTCAGGGTTTGGGTTTCTACTGGGGTGCCTGGCCAGCCTGGGTGAGGGGATGAGGGCTGTTTTCAGGCTGCCCACAGTCCCTTCAGGGTTCAGGTCCCTACTGGGGTGCCTGGCCAGCCTGGGTGAGGGGATGAGGGCCATTTTCAGGCTGGCCACAGCTCCCATTGACCCAAGGTCCAAGCAAGGCTGGCTGGAAGCAGATTTCTGGGGTTTATTTATCTTCTATAATTGAAACTTCATTGCCTTGAGTAGAGGCCACAGCCTGCCTAGGCAGGCAACGAAGCCTCCTGTTTGCTTCAGCTCCATGGCACATGCCTGGGTTGGGAGCTCAATCCCCAGTAGGGGATGTGCAGGAAGCAGCCAATCAATAATCCTCTCTCATCATTGATGTTTCTATCTCTCTCTCCCTTCCTCTCTCTGAAATCAATAAAAAAATTAAAAGTGAATAGAACAATAGAATAGTTCTTTGTTTTCAGAAAGAGAAGACTGTCCACATACACCTATATGTGTATATATGTATTATATATTTTTTAATTTCACAAGCTCTGTGATAAGTTCTTTATAGAAGTGATCCAGAGCATGGGTTTGCATTCTAACAGGCTGAGTTCCAGTGTTCAATACCTCCTGTCTATGTGACCTTAGGCCAGTTGCTCAGCATCTCAATAAGTCTCACTTGGTGTCTTCTTTTGTGACCAAGTGGTAGGCTTCTTAGCTTACCATTGGCCCAAGAAGTGCTTGAGCTTTTCTCTCAGTTTGATTATTCTGGAAGGCTGCATAGTCTCCATTAGTAGCTCTCTTTTCCTCCATCATTCCCATGGAAGCTGTCCATCTCCTGTTAATTTGGGCAAGAGAGAGTGAGCAAGTCTCTTCCTAGTTCATGGTGTATACACACACAAAACCCCAAAGATGTCTCCATCTGGAATTATCTCCAGGTTTCCACGGGTGTCTCCCCTGCCTAAGGAAGGAAAGTTTGAGAAGCAGTGGTGCAGGGTCTTGCACATAGCTAATAACATCTGTCATTAATTAAAGTTGCTCAAGCACATTATATGCATTATATCAAGGGCATCTGCTAAATGTATGGATAATAAATAAAGAGGCAGCTTTTAGAGACTTGTTAGGCTTGAAATCCCAAGATCATGCCTTCTATCTTCATGCCAGATCCCAATTGTCCTTGTTTTCATTATTTTGGAGCCCACCCTGGAGAAGTGCTGGTTGATTATATCTATCCATCTTGTTATTCGTGGAAAATCAAAGCATCTGGATGCCAGCTTAGACTTAGAAATTCCTGATCTTTACTTCATTGGTCTGTTAAACAAGTATTGCACTAATCTTGAGTCACACTATCTGGTTTTTAATTCTGGTACTAATGCTTATTACCTTGTACAAGTCATTTAACTGCACTGAGTGTCAGTTTTTGCATCTGTAAAATAGGTATTCATTCACTCAAAAATATTTATGGAGTTTCTACTCTGTGACAAGCACTGTTCCAGGTGCTTGGGATAGATTAGTGAACAAAACAGATAAAAATCCCTACCTTTATGGAACTTACATTCTAGGAGAGTGTGGGTGGGTTTGGTGAGAAGGAAAAGAGTGGATAAAGACAATAAACAATAAATATAATAAGAAAATTATATGGTATGTTACAAGGTCAAAAGTTAAATAAAGGAAATGATGGATGGAGGAGGGCAGAATGCAGTATTAAATGGAGTTATCTTTGAAAAGGTGAAATTTGAGCAAGATGTAAATAGGAGGTGAGGACCTTAGCTAAGCACATACCTGGAGCAAGTGTATTACAGGCAGAGGGAGCAGCTAGATCAAAGGCTCCAAGACAAGAGTGGGCCTTAGGTGTCATATTAGTTTCCACCACATAGGACTGTGTGAGGATAAGGGAGATGACACATGTAAAGAACTGAGCCTAGTACTTAATTTTCGTATTTAGTAAATTTTGGTTACGATTATTATCCTCTTTACGGAAGTCACATTTCTAAATGTTATAGACTCTTTCAAGATGATCCATGTAGCACGTAAATAGAGCAGTGCC
>PVJC01045391.1:0-13730 GCA_004026665.1 Murina feae | reverse complement strand
CCTCCACGGGGCTTGCAGGAGCAGCCATCCTGGGTCCACTGCCTGGCTCCGCCCCCTGGGGGCCTCCCCGGGGCATGTGGGAGCGTGGAGGCCTCTGCAGGGTGTGTAGGAGCAGTCGTCCTGGGTCTGCTGCCTGGCTCTGCCCCAGGGGCCTCCTCGGGGGCGTGCGGGAGCACCCGTCCAGGGTCCGCTATCTTCATCCACTCCCCAGGGGCCTCCACAGGGCGTGCGGGAGTGTCTGCTGCACAGTGCAGAGAATCCAAAGCCAGTCCGCTGCCCGGCTCCACCCCGGGTGTGTTTGCTCAGCAGCAGGGCCCCACCGAGGGATCCTGCACCAGCGTCTGCCCCTGGCTTGCCACTCAGCTCTGTGCCAGGTGTGTCGCCTCAGCGGTGGGGGCCCACCAGGCGTGTGTGATCGTGGGCCCTCTGGTGGGAAACGTCCAGGCCTGCACTCACCAGCCCTCCCACCCCCCAGTGCACGAACCCTGAAGGGGCTGTGGACAGCCTGAAAATGGCCCTCAACCCCTCACCCAGGCTGGCCAGGCATGCCAGCAGGTGGACATCCCCCCCGAGGTACCCCAGACTGCAAGAGGGCACAGGCCGGGCTGAGGGACCCCCACCCTCCGAGTGCACAAATTTTTGTGCACCGGGCCCCTAGTATATATATATATCTCAATGATAAGAGAGAATCATTGATGGGCTGCCTCCTGCATACCCCACATTGGGGATGGATCCTGCAACCTGGGCATGTGCCCTGACTGGGATTGAACCATGACCTCCTGGTTGGTAGGTTGACACTCAGCCATCGAGCTACTCCTGGCCAGGCTACTTGCTTGTTTTAAAAATGTAATTCTTCAGCTTATGGGAGAGACCAGGAGAAGCCTAATTTAAGGAAGAATTATCCAGAGTATCTTCTAGAGAATATTAGTATCCTTTGAGATAGTATTAAAAAAAATTCCTTAATGTATAATTGTATAATCAAGTTGGGATATGCAGTGTGGCTCTCTAGGGCCCTCTTGGAGATTGTCAATGTCCATTTGCACATTAAAGGCTCTGAGAGATCCTGCACAGTTCAAACTATTCAGCTCCATACATCTCCAGCTTATTTGACCATAGCAACTCCGTAGCCTTGGGAAACTAGCTAACATCTAGGATAGTCTTTTCTGAGATGTTGCTTAAGGTATTATATGCCCTACATTTAAAATTGTAACAGTTATGTATTTTCACATGTAGGGTGTGTGTGTGTGTGTGTGTGTGTGTGTGTGTGTGTGTGTGGCACTAGTTGCTTTTTATGTATGTAATTCCGGCTTTCCAGCTTCAATCCCTGGTCCATGATGGGCTGGGTTTTTAAAAAATCTATTTTATTGATTTTTACAAAGAGGAAGGGAGAGATATAGAGAGCTAGAAACATCAATGAGAGAGAAACATCTGTCAGCTGCCTCCAAGGTACATACCCTTGACTGGAATTGAACCCGGGACCCTTCATTCCGCAGGCCGACTCTCTATCCACTGAGCCACATCAGTCAGGGCCATGATGGACTGGTTTTTGTGGGTGTTAGCAGATGGAATGCTTGTCTGTGTTTATATAAAAAATCAGCCCTGACCGGTTTGGCTCAGTGGATAGAGCGTCGGCCTGCGGACTGAGGGGTCCCAGGTTCGATTCCGGTCAGGGGCATGTGCCTTGGTTGCGGGCACACCCCCAGTGGGAGGTGTGCAGGAGGCAGCTGATCGCTGTTTCTAGCTTTCTGTCCCTCTCCCTTCCTCTCTGTAAAAAAAAAACCAAAAGCTTCAATTAAAAAAAAAAAAAAAATCAGTCTTAGGCAAAAAGGAAAGGTGAGTTGATTTAAGGAGATGGAGATGGCCCAAGTGGCAGGAGGAGAGGGCCAGGTTTGAGAATGTGCCCTTCAGAGCCAAGGTTAGGTAGAGCCGGTGTTTTTGTCAGGCCAGCACACATCTTCTGACTCAAACACGGACTCTAGACGGAGAGCTGGCAATGGAGATAGTTGGCTGGGCTGTGTGTGCACGGAAGACAGTTGCCTGGGCTGTGTGTGTGCGGCATCGGCGGCAGCTGTGGTTGGGGTGGCGGATGTTTAGCCCGTGTCACTTGCTTGCCCTGCACTTGGGCAGTGTGCCTCAGGAATGTTAGAATGTGTTCCCATTTTAGCAGCAAAGCTGACCTGCTATGTGCTTGGTCTGTTTATCTTACTGCCACGGCCGTTTATCGTGTGACAGAGTTCAGGGGCACAGCGATAAATCTCTTTTAGGAGGATGATGTAAGCCCCGGCACTTATTTCCTCCTTGGTGTTGGCCAGTTTTGAAACCCTTGGTAATCACCATTATGTCCATGTACGGGCCTCTTCCTGTGCAGCCCATCCGGGTCACCAGGCTGAATGTCAACAGCAGGTTCTGGTGTTGGATGGCCTAAATTCAAACCCCAACCTCACCGCTTATGTATGAGCTGTGTGACTTTGGGGTTCGTTTATTGGCTTATCCTGTTTTTTTAAAACTGGGAAAGGGGGCTGATAGTGTGCGAATTCAGCCTGGATCACTGAGAGGCTGGACCTCTGCCTCAGGGAAGAGCACTGAGGGGCTAGGGGAGGGGCTATGAAGGGATCGGGAAGGTGGGGAGTGGTTTTTGTTGTTGTTTTTGGTTGGTTGGCCGGCTTGAAAAACATGCCCAAAAGCAATGAGAGGACTCCATCTTTTTGCAATGTATTCTTCCACATCTTCCACTCTAGTGGCAAGTGGTTTGAAATTGCAAAGGCCACTTCCTGAGGCAGGGAGACTGCTTGTCCAGGACAGTACGTCTGGCTGAGCAATGGGAGGGCATTTGGATGGCCACTGTGTGAAAATCAGGCAAAGGAGACTTCCAGAGGGACAGCCATGCATACCTGCAAAGCCTCCGTATGTTTGTTGACAAGTAGTAGTATCGTACATGATTCATATGCTTCTTTACCCAAAAACAAGTGCACTGTGTCGACAAGCAGTTTCTTTCTTTATTTTATTGATTTCAGGGAGGAAGGGAGAGGGAGAGAGAGATAAAAACATCAGTGATGAGAGAGAGTCATGGATCGGCTGCCTCCTGCACGCCCCACACTGGGGACCGAGCCAACAACCTGGGCATGTGCCCCGACTGGGAACTGAACTGTGACTTTCTGCTTCATAGGTTGATGCCCAAGCACTGAGCCATGCCAGCTGGGCGGCAACCAGTTACTTGTCTCTTGGAGAGAAAGCGTTTATGCACCTATGAGCCCAATCATGTAATCCCCCCTCCACCCCTTGACTCAAATGCAAACTTGCCCTCCATGCTGCTTTCATCATCATTCCATAAAGCCTGTCAGTTTCCCCACATGGAGCCTGTACAGCCTGACGAGCAGTTTTATTCAAAGGTTCCTTAACACATACATTACTAGGCTTCTTTTCTTTTCCGGGGGAGGGGAGTGTCAGAAGTTTTTTTTTTTTAAGTAATGTATGCATGTAATAACAAAAACAGAAAGCCCGCCTTTTGCCGTCCCCAAGCCTTCTTCCCAGAGAGCCAGTGAGCGGGGTTTGGTGTGCGTGTTTCCATACCTTTTCCTTCAGATGCAGTTAGGCCTTTTCAAGAATAAAATACCACGACCTGCGGTTTCCCGCACGTTTTCCAGTTCCCTTGGTATATCGTGGAGGCCTGTTCCTACGGAAACAAACAGCTCCTTCTCATTCTTCACACAGCAGCCTGGTATTCTCTCCCCTGGCCATTCGGTAAAGTGTATTCAACCACTTGTTCACGGGAAGGCACTTAAATGGTTTTCAGCCCCCCCCCCCCACCAAGTTATACTAATGAGCTGCTTTCGTGGTTAAAGATCACTTCAGTACCCAAACCGCTCCCTCCTCACATTCGAAAAAGAAATCATGTTCGGGAACTTTCTTGAATACTTTGTGCTTCAAATTGAATGTATTGACCTTGCATTTAATTTTCTGTCGGCAGCGGCCGGCCTGGCCCCTGCAGACCGCTCAGGAATCTGCTGGAGGAGCTGGGGTGGCCTGCAGATTTCAGCGACCGCCAGTTCATCCAGCAGCCCACTGAGCAGAGAACATCTTGATTCTATCAGCTCTAATCCCCGTCCCTGATGGGCTGGCTCTTGTGGTTGTTAGCAGATGGAATGCTTGTCTGTGCTGGGAGCCTGAGTTCTGGGGTATTTGGCTCTGAGGAGAACTGATTGGATCTTTCACAATGCTAACAGGGCACCATTAGTTTCCAAATTTGTGTGAGTAATATTATAGAAATACAACAGTCGTAATAGGCCCCACTATGGGGGAGCATCATCAGGCGGAATACTACCTGCTTCACTACATTACCTCATAGCCGTTCCGTGAGGTGAGTCCTGCTATGACTCTCACCTCACAGGTGAGATGGAAAGCAGAGCCAGGAAGTGACCCATCCCAGTCCCAGGGCCACGCTTGGCGGGGAAGGCGGGGCTCTGAGCTCTCACCGCCTCGTCACTAACTCACTTAGTGTCCCTGACCTCTGGGTTACTTGGCTACCAGTTATTTCAGCAAGTGAGCTCTCCTTTGTGTGAGTGGGTTCAGTCCTGCGCCCCTACCCCCTGTCCCCCCCATGCTCTTTACACTTGGGTGTTGGTGTATCTGGAGGTGTACTTGTGTGATTGTGGGGTGAAGGTCCAAATATGGGGGTATAGATTTGAGCCTTCAGCTGAGCTGGTACAGGGAGGAACTGTTCAAAAGTGTCAATATAGTGCCCGGCTGGTGTTGCTCAGTGGTTGAGTGTCAGCCTATGAAGTAGGAGGTCAGGTTCCTGTCAGGGCACAGGCCTGGGTTGTGTGTTCAGTCTCCAGTGCGGGCCTTGCAGGAGGCAGCCAATCAATGATTCTCTCATCATTGATGTTTCTATCTCTCTCTCCCTCTCCTTACCTCTCTGAAATCAATAAAAATAGATTTAAAAATAAATAAATAAAAATAAAAACTCCACAAAAGTTCAATACAGGTAAAGTGGGGTCCTTCGAGAATTTCCTTTCCTCCAACTTCATCCACTTTCTGTTGATGATGGTGAGAACCAGCAGTTATAAATTATTTGGAGTTTCCTTCAGCTTGGTTCCCTTTCAGGACTTTAAATTGAGAGTTTTGCTCCTTTTATGACTTCACAGCCTTTGGGCAACTGCCATTTCCCTAGGCGTGTGTGAGTGGTAACATAAGGTGAGTGAGGTATGGGGGTGAAATGCAAACTGGTCTCTCCCCTCTCAGACCGAGGAGGTCACCTTGATCTCATTTTGTTACAAGGCTCAGCTTTTACAAGTTTGCAGTGGACGGGTAAATGCCTATCCTATTCATCATCATTTTTTTTTAACTTCTAGTCTTAATTATAAAAGAGGGGGGGAAACCCCCAGAAATATGGCCTAGCATGAGAGAGAGAGAGAGAAAGAGAGAGAGAGAAGGCAAAAGGTCTTTTTTTTTCCTTCCTTTTTCCCTTAAAGATCTTCAGTGTCTTACCCTGGGGGGTAGGGGTGGGGTTTTCACTGGTTTTCATTATAATAATGTCACCTCTTTGTGGAGTGTTTTAAAGCCAGTCTAACTTATTTTCTTACTTAAAAGCATAACTTGTACTCGGCGCAGGGCCTGGTACTCCCTAGGCAGTTAGGAAGTTATTGTTTGGATGTAAGAAAACAGATGAATAGGACAATTGAGTTTTCCTAATTTAACTTTTAGTCTATGAGTGATCCTAATTTCTACTTCCCAGGGAAAACACAGGTTTGGGTGGAGCAGTGGGGCCTGGATGGCGGGTCTCCCAGATTTAGGGACAGGGTTAGAACCCCAATCCTAGGGTGCAGTGGGAGCTGAGAGTCACAGTGAGACAAGAGGTAGTACTAAAAAATGAGGCCCAGACTCCTGCTTGCACCCTCAGTCGTCTGACCACCACGTTCTCCAGAACCTTGGCAGCTTGGGGATGGTGGGCATGACTGGGCAGTTAGGAGCTCAGAGGTTCTGCCTGGGTTCCCCTCACAAGCACGGCTACTTCCTGGCCATGGGGCCTGGGGCTGGGTTCCTTCCCGGCACTCATTCTCCTTGTCCGTGGAATGAGAGTCACGCTGCAGGTACCAGGT
The DNA here is from genome assembly GCA_004026665.1 of Murina feae. NCBI lineage: Eukaryota > Metazoa > Chordata > Mammalia > Chiroptera > Vespertilionidae > Murina > Murina feae. The sequence continues at coordinate 7,632 of PVJC01045391.1, read as the reverse complement.
GGAGCCGGGTGACGTAGTGTGTGTTCAGAGAGGTAGGGGGTGAGTCTGAGTTCCTGCACCAGAGAGAACTGGGTTTGCATCTAGGCACTTCTTTCTGTCACTTTGGGCAAGTGCCTCTGTGGACCTCTGTTTTCTCATCTGTAAAATGGGATTAACCATGACCTTGAAGTGTTGCTGTGAGGGTCACATGAGGTGAGGTCTGTGGCACCTGCCCAGCCCGGAGGGAAGGTCTGATTGACAGAGCGTTGTCCTGTGTCTGTTGCTGTTGATGTAGAGCAGTGGTTCTCAACCTTCCTAATGCCATGACCTTTTAATAAAGTTCCTCATGTTGTGGTGACCCCCAACCATAAAATTATTTTCGTTGCTACTTTATAACTGTAACTTTGCTACTGTTATGAATCGTAATGTAAATATCTGATATGCAGGATGGTCTTAGGCGACCCCTGTGAAAGGGTCATTCGACCCCCAATGGGGTCGCGACCCACAGGTTGAGAACCACTGATGTAGAGAGAGGAGGCGCTTAGGAGTCTTCCCTGTGTGAGTCCTCCTGCCCTCACTGCTTTCCTCCAGGGCTTCCCCATGGGCTGCGCACACGTGCACAGGGTAGACGGTGAGCTGTGTGTCAGGCTTTGCCACATGACAGAGTGAGCCAGCGTGAAAAGGTGACAAAGCCCTCTGTTAGCAGCCAGCATTTATTATTTCAGCTGGGTATGTTCCCAGAGCAGCTGTGGCTGGAAGCTCTGAGTGAGGGACAGACATCACCACGCTGAGGCCCTGCGAGCTCATGCTGGGGTTTACCCGAGCCTCCTGGTGGGGACTTGGGGCTCCTCTGCCCCATGCTCAGTCCCTTGGGGCCCTCGTCCTGCTAACTGCCCAGGACAACTGTGTGGCAGCAACAGAAAGCAACAAGGACCTGTGGCTTTGAAGTAAAATAAAAACCTAGTTTAGAATGCACTGCTTGAGCCATTTGGGGATGTTGTTCCTTTTTCCTTCTTTCTTTAACCTTAGTCTAACTAACTTAGTCTAATTAAGGTTAAAGAAAGACTAAGTACTAGGCCCTTTAATAAGACCATCTCATTTAGCCCAATGCGGCTTAGTTGCTAGATATAAAGTCATTCTCAAAAGTGATAACAATTTTTTCAAAAGTGACAATGAAAAGAAAGCCCACTGGGTGATGATGCAAATGCAGATTTTAAATAAAGGATGCCTCTTAGCCAGAAAATAGGGCGATTGGGATAAATTACAGAGCAGTATATCACCATAGTGTCCACGAGCTGAAAGTCCACCAAACACTCTGTACTAAAATAGAAAAAAGGTATTTAGGAAATAATTTGCTCCAGTTATTTCAGAAAAAAATTGTCCAGCAAGTGCAGAAGGAATGGTTGGCCAAATGGAAATTTGCAGTCTGAGGTTATGACTAAAGATGTGTAGTTGCCTATAGTAGGAATCTCAAATCAGTGGTTTGAGAATGTGTACTCAATTCTGTTGCAGAGAAATCCCGGCTGCCACTGCATGCCTTGCCCTGGGCGGACATTGCTAATCTGCACAGTAGTCTTCCTCACTGAACGTCCATTCCCATGGCTTGTTCGTGGCAGACATTGGTGATCCATTTTGGCAGTCTTTCTTGCTGAATCCAGATAGGGCCCCAGATCCTTTCTCAAAACCCTACCCTGAGTTTTCACCTCATGTGCCAACACCATTTGTCATCCCTGGTCTATTGTATCATCTCTTGAAAAATTTGTAACATAAAAAGACCTTCTCAATGAATTTACTTTAAAAATTTTATTGATTGATTTTGAGAGAGAGAGAGAGAGATGGAGAGAGGGGGAAGAGAAACGTCGACTTGTTCCACCCATCCATGCCTTCATTAGTGACTCTTGTATATGCCCTGACCAGGGATCAAACCCACAACCTTGGCGTAGCAGGACTACTCTCTAACCAACTGAGCTACCTGGCCAGGGCTGGGGGAGCTTTTTCTTAACTGAACCCCGACATAGTGATATGTAAAAATTGTTAACTCACACAGTTCCTTTGTTATTATTGAGCAGGAAAATGAATCCGAAATCCAGCTGACCCAGTGCCCCAATCTGCTCTTACTTTACTGTGCCCTGTATTTGTATTTTACCTTGCCAATGGAAATAGACCCACGTGTCTTCAAGGCCCAGAATGTCCCGTCCTCTTGTTGTGGTTAAAGTGCTATAACAAACAGATTAAAAAACAACAGTGGCCTTTTCAGTCTTTAGGTTGGTGGGGCACCCCATACTTGATCCCAGGTTCCTCCCATCACCTTGCCTGGCCTCTCTTAGGGCAAGTCAAAGCTAAGTGACTGTGATGCTAGGCACTCTAGCTGGCAGCAGCGGGGAGAGTTTGGACAAGGCACACCCCACTGCCCAAGGCTCCAAAGGGATGGCGTGCTTCCTTGTGCTCACGGTTAATTGGCGAGGCAGCCACACCACCAAACTGCAAGGAAGGCTGGGAAGGGTAATCTAGTAGGAAGCTGCATGCCTGGGAGACGGGCAGGAAGGATTTTAGTGGCTTTAGCCACAGATATCCTTCAGTCATCAGAGGAGTGTCACCTGGTTGTAATTCTTGTCCTTTGTTGGTTCGAGGCCCTGGAGTGAAGCCAGCCTGGCTCTCTTCACCCTGCCCAGGGACCTCTGGGCATCTGAGCCAAGGTGCACAATCTATCCTTGCTGAGTGGATGGAAGGACTGTTGTACTCCCAGAAATGTGACCCCCATTCTGGGCAGCTGACTGAGACAGTCCTCCTCAACATGACCTCAGGAGTGAGTGGCATCTGGGCGAGGTTTTGATTGGTAAACTGCCTCCTGTTAGTTCAGGGCACTCTCCGTTGGGACAACTGAGGCCTACAATTTGGCCAGGGTTTGTTCAGGCTGGAAAAGAAGGCAGGATGGAGAAAAACTGCACAGCCCACCTGGGATGTCAGTGAGCACTGGGGTCTACCAGTGGGTTCTGGGTCCAGTTGACCTAGCTCTGCACTGTGGGGTAGTCGTGGAGGGTAGGGAGGGGGTGCCCTTTCCCAGGATGCTGCCGCTGTCAGCTCCTGAGGCAATCAAGGCTGATAGGAAATCCCAGTGCAGACATGTAGGTCACCACCTGTAACAGCTAAGCTTTCACTTTCCCCTCCTGCCTTTGTCTTTTTTGTCTCAAGCTTGATAAAAGCACACTGAAGTCCTGGTGGTAAGAATACTAGCATTTATTGAAAACTGTGTGGACGTCTGAGTGCTCAAATGTGTTAGCACATTTAGCCTTCTGAGTAGCCCTATGCTCATGTGCCAACATTATCCCCAATTGGCAGATAAGGAAACTGGGACATATAGGGATGGGTTTGCCTGGCCAGGGTCCCACGGCTGGTATAGTGGCACTGAGCCTGCCCTGCCGGCCTGTACCTCTAAGGACCTGTCCTGGCCTTCCCTTCGGTGCCACATGCTGTGTTGTCTGCTGGGGGTTCAGAGGTGGCCTCATCTGGAGCAGTTTAGAAGTCCATGCACGTTTTGCACCCACTCTCCAGCAGGCAGCACTGCCTGTCATTCAGCACTGGGGTGGGGGTGGGGGGCAGTGTGAGGGTAGGGAGGTGTGTGTGTGGCAGCTGGATCAGGTGTCTAGGCTGTGGGACCCACAGGGAGGAAAATGACTCATCCCTGCCTTTGTGGAGCTGATGCTGAGCGGAGGAGGCAGGCCCAGCCAGGTGATTTACGCACAGTTGCAGGTGCACTAAAAGAGGAAGGCAGTAGCCTGGTCAAGAGCGGGTCTGGGGGGAGAGTTCCAGGCCACAGGGAGGGAAGGTGAACCCTAGGCAGTGTGAAGCCAGGAAGTCCAGGAGGAGCAAGACCTGACCCAGGTGGGCTGCCCTTTGTACCATATTCTCTTTAGGAAGGTCTGATGCATGACCACTAGTTCTGTTCCTGGGTGACTCTTGGTTCCTCTTTGGCTGCCATCACAGCCATGTTGTTCTACTAAACTACTCAGCTCAGACATGTCCCCCTGCGCGCCTCCCTTACACGTCCTGGGTTCACATGTTTAATGTGTCTCAGCTCCTCTTGGAACCAGGGATGAGGGGCCGCAGAGTCTCATGACCCATTAGTTGCTTGGCTCAGAGAAATGACATATTAAACATTTCATCCTCCTATTAATTCACGGGTACTTTTTTTCCTTTTGTTTTCTTGCACACAACACGGGGATTATAGCTTCTGGGCTTCTAGTTCTGGGGAAGAGTGTTTGGCACATAGCAGGTACTAGGAAGTTGGGTGAATGAAGGAGGGGAAGGAGATAACATTAATGCCTACTGCATACCAGACATTGTGTTTTGCTCATGACATTCTTTCCCACTTGATGTTAAAAAAATACATACATACATACATACGCACACACACACACACAGAGAGAGAGAGAGAGAGAGAGAGAGAGAGAGAGAGAGAGAGAGAGAGAGAGAAACTTCAGTGGTAAGAGAGAATCATTGATTGGCTGCCTCCTGCATACCCCCTAATGGGGATCAAGCTCTCAACACAGGCATATGCCCTGGCCAGGAAATGAACCGTGACATCCTGGTTCATAAGTCGATGCTCAACTACTGAGCCATGCTGGCTGGGCAGACCCACTTACTCTTACAGCAGCCCTGTGAAGCGTTGATTGTGATCATTGCCATTTGGTAGGTGAGGAGAAATAAAGCTCAGAGAGGGTGAACAGCTTGTTCAAAGTGACATTTCTAGCCAAGCTATTGGTTCCAGAGCCTGCACTAGCCACACTGCCTCTCGGTGGGTAACAGAGACAAGAGAACAGGGAGCAGAGCCTGTGGCGGTATCTCCGCAGATGGCCGAGCCATGAGCTGAGTATGGGGGGTGAATTGTCCCACGCACAGTAGAAGGATGTTTTCTGAAACCCCTACTCCTCCTTGATTCCTGCACAGGCACGTGGCTATTTCTGACCCCATAGTGAGCTGCATTGTGGCCAATGGGTGACCTGCTGTCCTTACCTAGGAGAGCAGAAGTGTGGAATGCAGTCTGCTCAGGCTTGTCCTCCCAGGCCCCACCCCATTGCCCCGATTAATTGGTACAGCCAGAGAGAAGGGCGGCATAGTGCACATAGTAGGTGCATAGATGGTTGCGTGGATCCTACCCACCTGATACGGTAGAGAGATGGAAGATCACCATCCCCTTACCTCTGCAGAAGTTGCCCACAAAGGCGCTGTTTCCAAGATGCTTCTGAAGATGGTCTAAAAATAGCCGCTTCCCACCCCCGTAAATGCGTCCATTCCAGAATTTTGCTTAACAAGGCCTGGAGAACTGATGTGCTGAAATGATGGGAAAACATTCCACCCTAGAATTTGCAGTAGCTCAAGTTAACTTTCTAGCTATTAAAAAAAAGGCTCTGCCCTCACTTCTGAGCAGTGCTGGGTAATGGTAAGTACTTCCAGAAGGTGGATGTGGTTTGAGGGTCAGTGTTGTCCAGAGCCAGGACCAGTTACGTGGGGATTGTGATTGGTTGTGCTTTGGGGAATTGAAACTTGTGGATGGATTCCAACCCCCTGTCAATTTCAGCAGATTCCGGGAGGTGGGGTGGGCGTGGTGGCGTTGGCTTGTTGTGTTGCTGAAAAGGGCTCACTCGCTCTCCTGCCAGAGAGGCTTCTGGCTGACGGTTCTGCCTCCACACTCCGCATAAACATCGCAGAACACACTCGGGTTGGAAATTCTGTACTCTGCTGTGGTGGTCAGACATCGGCACCATGATGCTGGGTGGCATTTCATTTTCAAGGCGTTGGGAGTCTCCCATTTCATGTGGGTGGGGATGGAGGAGGTTGGGGAAACATTTGAACCTCGAAGCATTTGAAACCGTCACCTGTCAAAATCACTCTCGGAGTGAGGATGGCCGTCCCCCAAGCCTCTTAAGCCGGCAGGACAAAAGCATCGCCAGTGCGACCTTAATGGGGGCTTCCCCAGTTGGACACCCACCTCAAATTCATTGGAAACAGAAGTTCTAGGCATTGTATTTTTCAGAAATTTGGCTCAGACTTTTACTGGGTCATATTTCCCCCAAAATCTTTTTAAAAAAGATTCACGTTTCATTCCCTGAGACCAGCATGCATGTATAAGCTGGGTAAAGACAGAGCAAACTGGTTTTTCATGGTTTGATTTATGAAAGAAATCTGCAAGTTTGCATTTGAAAAACATTTAATGCACAACTGAGGGAAGTTTGGACTTTGCAGACTAATGCCTGTGGCTGGATGAGACTTGGGCCTGTTCAAGGTCAGCCCCCCCCCCACCTTTGCACCCCTGTTACTCTAACTCTCCATAAGCATTCACTTCCTCCCTCCCCTCACCCCACTCTTCTCCCTTTAGCTGGAATAAAGCAAACTGGCATGGAAAGTTGTGTGACCTGGAATGTCTTAGGATCAGTTGGTAGCACTTACAGGCAGCCTCATAACAGGATACCTAATCCCCCAGATTCAGTCATGGTCCAAGGCTGTCTGCTGGAGAAATGTGCGGTCTGGTGGGTGAATTCCATGGATCTTAGGGTTCTGGGCAGTGTCCCGTGTTTCATGCAGATTGTTGCTGGTTTATTGCCCATGGGCCCTCGTGCAGTGGTCACACAGGCAGTGCAGTGCAGCTGTGCAGGGCCCTGGGCGCAGTAGGTTCTGTGCTTGCTTTAGTGCTCTGCTGCTGCCGTCTTGAAATGCTTAATACTTTTTGGACAAGGAGCCCTGCATTTTCTTTGTTTCTGGGCCTGTGAGTTAACGTAGACAGATCTGCTTAAAAGCTATTATTTATACAATTTATTACATAAAACATCATGGGCTTTTATTATTTATACAATCCATTACAGAGACTATCCCTGGGCACCATGATTTTGAATGAGAGGATTGCTGGAATTTAGTTGGTTTTACCAGCCAGTTCATGATAATCTTTGCTCATCCGGTTTCACATGATCAGGTTTTATTATGACGGAATCTGCAACCATGAAATTACCTTTGGTTTCTAAGGTTTTGGGTGGAGCCTTTTAGGAGAGTCTTTGCTTGTAAAAAGATGTAACATTAAACAGGTTAATTAAAAAAAAAAAAAAAAAAAAGATCTCGCCCTTTCAGTTTTGAGTGGCATGCCATTTCCTCTTTATCAGCATCTGAGTATATTTTTCATGTGGTTGTAGTTGGGTTTCATTTAAAGTGCAGTTTGGTGTGTGTTTAACCAACATTCAGATGGCTTGTGGTGGGTGAGTGGGTGGGTGGGACAAGGAGGTGAGCTCCAAGATGAAGTCTCTGTTTCTCCCAGCAGGTGCTCACAGTCCTGGAGGGGATGTGGTAGGCTGAGGAGTCCTAGTCATAGAGCTGGTGGGAGGGAAGGGCCCCCAGCCGCCAGATCTGGCCATTGAATGACAAGCCATGGTTTATCTTGCAGGAGGATGGGGTAAAGGGTCTTCCCCGATATGGAATACCGAACACTTGACTTTTAAAAATATTTTTATTATGGAAAATTTCAAACATACACAAAAGCAGAAATAATAGCATAATGCGTTTTTATGCACCAAGGCCACCAGTTTACAACATTTTGGAATCTTACTTCACCTATTCCCATCCTCAGATATTTTGAAGCAAATTCCAGCATTGTATCCTTTCACTCTT